>PVIC010000951.1:42892-103144 GCA_004025085.1 Thryonomys swinderianus | reverse complement strand
CTTACATGAGCAAGGTCATGACTTCGATCCCTGGTACCACAAAACAAACTAAACCAAAACAATATTTACAAACAGAATGAAGTTTGATGGAACTGAAATTAGAAACAGCATGCCAACGGTCTATTTACATAAGCAATTTCAGTAGACTCCTTTGTCCAACACATAATTTGGTTTATAATTAATTTGGTGCTCCCCACTATATTTAAAACTAATAAGTGAAGAACATTAAAGACATGTAGTTTAAAGTGTGAATTAAGTAACACTCATGGTTTAAATTTTCAGTAATTATCAAAGAGAAATGCATTCTTAAAATGTCTCTAAACACTATGGTTAACTATTATTGGAATCAAGTGAGTTTATTAGAGATTTCTTTTAACATGTTAATTCTGAAGTTCAATTACTACATCACCACACATCAAAACTCCTACCTATTATTGTCAATTTACAATTTGCTCATGGTAGAGGAAATGTATAAAAATCCAAATTTACCCAGAGGTTCTGAGGGTCAGAGAGAGACTATTTGCAGTTACAATGATAGAAAATTTCAAAGCCAAATACTGAACACAGCTTTGTGGAAAACAAATATGAATGAATGAGTAATAAGGAGCATCACCACCATAATTTTTATTTCTACATTTTACTCCTTTGAGCTTTAAAAATAATAGTATTGTAGGTAAAACTTAGGAGCTTGCATATCTTAAGTAAGCAGTTTTTCCCTGAACTATGCCTCCAGATCTGGAAATCCTGTGTTTACCCTGATATTCCATATATGTGCTACTGTACAGCTTTCCAGTCATTTCCTTATTATTTTCCATGAGCTCAGCAAATAAAGTTTCGAGTCTTTCTCTTCACAGCTAAAGTCATTGTGCTTGTTTGAGCTTTTCTCTGGTCTAGAGAGAAAATAAAAGCATTGCAGGAATGTCCTCCTTGAAGCCAAATTTGTCTATGTGACTAAGTTAAATAATAGATTTAGGGGGAGAAAGTCACTAAATTAAGAAACAGAAGCCTTTGAAAAAGAAAGAAAGAGATATTACAACTTTGCTAATGTACATTTTATAAGAAAATGACAAATCTTCATGTGTTTCTTTTAAATATGCAAGTATAACATAAGAATACAAAATAATGATTTGGGAGTAAACTCTTACACATCTGAACAGATATGTCAGTTATTTTTAGGACTACCATCTTTTCAGTGAAGATGATTAAGCCACACTATGAAGTCAGAATTACAAGGAGTTAGAAAGCTGTCTAGATCTCTCTTTGCTCCAAAGTCAATTTGCTTTTACTTTTATAACATGATAAAATTATTTTTTGAATTAATGTAGAACATCAACCTGTACTGTTCAGCTTCATTCACAAATTCTTTCAACTTATATTAATCCAAAGTGTGCTAAGCATTGTCATGCAGCTAAAATCTTGGGATAAAAAAATGAAATCATTTCACCTCCTGATATATGAGGAAATTGCTGTCAAAGTAAATTCTGAAAATAGAAAAATCCTTTCCTAGTTACTTTAATTAATGTGGAAAAAAATTTCAGAACATGTTTTGTTTGAACATTTAAAAAGTCTAGAAATTGTGCTCACTTCAGGCGTACATATGCTAACAATCTAGGAATCATTTGGATGACACCCCATAGATAAAATAGTAGCTGGTATATTCAGCAACAATAAAAATCCATTCTTATGAATATTTAAATTCACTGTGATTTTTGTATTAA
This sequence comes from Thryonomys swinderianus, assembly GCA_004025085.1. NCBI lineage: Eukaryota > Metazoa > Chordata > Mammalia > Rodentia > Thryonomyidae > Thryonomys > Thryonomys swinderianus. The sequence continues at coordinate 101,426 of PVIC010000951.1, read as the reverse complement.
ATTGTTCATTTTATCAACACATCGCTTTCTTATGTATGTAATGTCAAATAAAGTAATTTCTAACAATTGTAGTAAGAATACATATATATGAATATATATAGTAAGAATGTACATATAGTAAGACTATATATTATATAATAATAAATATAAGAATATTTATATTTTATATATGTATAATCGGCCAATAATGATGATCATCTGTCCATAAATCATTGAGCTTCTCCTGTCGTCTATAATCTTTACTTATATCTAATTTCCATAGATAAATTATCTTCAGTAAACTCCTCCCAGAATTCACTCCATAGCCTCTTTGTCCACAAATAAAACATTTCTGACCCTGCTTTAGTTATCTACCTCGTTTTGTAAGAATTTTGTGCTGAAATGACTCTAAATTATAAATATCCTCAAGGTAAAAGTCATTCTTTCACTCACTCATAATATTTTTCTAGAACGGTGAAAGATAATTATAGGTTCTCCACACGAAAGAATTTGTGAAGCTTTTCCACGTGTACCAGGTAGAAGGGGCAAATGAATGAGATAGGACTCCTCAGTTGGGGGAACATACAACCCAGGATTCTTATACTAAATTATGAGGTAAATTTATGAGAAGTTCTGTCATTTACTGGTACAAATTCTCAATGTTGCTCTGATCATGACCTGTATATAAAATGTACCCATAAAATCAATTTTAAAAAGAAACCTCAAGGACATACTCATAAGTGAAATAAATACATCACTGATGTGTAAATATCATATCTTTTCTTTGGTATGAGAAACTAAAGATGTAAATGCATTCTAGAATTCATGATAGATATTGTGAAATGGTAAATATTCAAAGGGAAATGGGGTTTAGGGGTAGGTAATGAGGGGCAAGAAAAAAATGTGATGGTAAAAAAAGGAAACAAAGCTTGTCTATATAGGGGCAGAGGGTTGTAGGGTGGGCAGAGGAAGGGGAAAGATGAGAATTAAGTCATCATATACTAGTACAATTTATCACTGTTGAGTGTGATCATGATGTGTATATGTAATGTACCAATATAGATTCAAATTTAAAAAAAAAAGAAACCCAAAAAGGGTAAGTTTATTGGTCAGTGTATGAAGCGCTAGTTTATATTTAATCCAATAAGGCAGAGGTATTTGAGTATTTTAATAGAGAAAATGTTCAAATACCATTTGATAACTAATACATAAAGTAAATACAAGTGGAATTCCAATAGTTAGAAAAGGGACTAAAATATCTGAAACTCTTCCTCTTGTCTATTTTTCTGTATAATCCCAGTCACTACTCAATGAAAGTGGGTATTTCTCAATTTAAAGATTGTGTAAGATTCTCAGGTAGTGGTTTCAAATGGGATTAAATCAGCCTTGGAATTGAAAAACTACCCTTGTCTCTTGGAGTCAAGCAGCTGTTAGCCAAGCCAATGTCCTGACCTCTGAGACAAACACAGATTGGTCATCTCTTGCTGTATCATGCTTTTGAGCTGTATGGATGGGGACAGATGACAAGGGGATGTTAGAGGATGTGACAAGGTCCTCTCCGGCATCTAAACTGTTATTTTGACTAGGAAGCACGATTCCATACCAGAAGGTAGGGACAGCGGATGGCATGATTGAGGAAAGTGACAGAAATGACCCAAAGTTGCAACAGAAAAGTAGGAATTGGGGCCGGAGATTTAGCTCAGTGGTTCCAGCACCTGCCTCGCAATAAGGTCCTGAGTTCCATCCCGGTAACCACATATAATTCTGGGCATGGTGACTCACGCCCACCAGCAATCAGTACCACACACCACAGTGCCAGGCGTGGTGTCTCACACCTGTACTCCCAGCACTCAGGAGGCAGAGGCAGGAGGATTGCTGAGTTCGAGGCTTGCCTGGGCTACATAGTGAGTTCGGGGCCAGCCTGAACTACAAAGTGAGACCCTGTTTCCAAACAAAACAAAACAAAACAAAACAAGCAAAAAACCCCCCAGAAAGGTAGGAGACAGGAAGCAGTGGGGTTACAGAACTATGCTTAGTCTGTGCACAAACAGGCCTGATGAAATTTAAGTATAAATGACAATGTCCATCAGAATAAAAAATTTCCTTAAAATCACCTCTCCTGGAAATGTTTTAGTTTTCCAAGTCTATTTTTCTTGTAGTTTTCTTATATTTTATTTCTTAGGTGGGGAAGAAGCACATATTAGAACTATTTGAACTTGAAAACATCGATTTATGTTTTACTGTTACTGGTAATTATACACATCAATTACTAATCGGGAATTAATCATGCTGAAAAGGCCTCTTATAGGAAGAAAATATGTTAATTCTCTTTTCTTCATAAAAATTTTTTCCACCGGGCCAGAGGGTTAGCTCAGTGGTTCCAGCGCCTGCCTTGTGAGCGCAAGGTCCTGAGTTCGATCCCCGGAAACCACATACAATGCTGGGCGTGGAGACTCACGCCCACCAGCAATCAATACCACATACCACAGTGCCGGGCGTGGTAGCTCACGCCTGTAATCCCAGCACTCGGGAGGCAGAGACAGGAGGATTTCTGAGTTCGAAGCTTGCCTAAACTACATAGTGAGCTCAGAGCCAGCCCGCACTACAAAGGGAGACCCGGTCTCAACAAACAAACAAACAAACAAAAATTTTTCCACCTTTATTTTGGTAAAGAATTAGTATTGATGTAATTTGTGAAATGCCATTAAATAAAATAATGTGGGCATACTTTGGATTTCCTGAATATAATTTTGGAAGTGGCTTTAAAATTTTTGATCTTGAAGACTAGCAGATTATTAAAAATTGAAGTGTGGGGCTGGAGGGTTAGCTCAGTGGTTCCGGAGCCTGCCTCGAAAGCTCAAGGTCCTGAGTTTGATCCCCGGAAACCACATACAACACTGGGCGTGGTGACTCACGCCCACCAACAATCAATACCACATACCAAAGTGCCGGGCATGAGGGCTCACGCCTGTAATCCCACCACTCAGGAGGCAGAGACAGGAGGATTGCTGAGTTTGAGGCATGCCTAGGCTACATCGTGAGCTCAGAGCCAGCCCGAACTACAAAGCGAGAACCTGTCTCAAAAAAAAAAAAAAAAATTGAAGCGTGAAGTAAAAATAAAGTCTACACCTCTATTATTTATACTTTAAATAAAGTAAACTAGGCAAAAATGTTTGTCAAGCACAATAAAATAAACCTTATTTATGTAGGAAAAGCAAGTACTTTCTTAATCTTATTTTCATTTGAGCTATTGAAAATGTGAAAAACATTATTTTTAATTGTATCCAATTTTCAAATAATTTCTTACTGAAAATAGATTAATTAGATGAATTTTTAGCATATAGTGTTTCATTTTGTATGAGCATAATGTTTCAAACATGTTCCCAAGTTTTTTAGCACATAAAGACATTTGTTCGGCAAGTAGTTGCAGCTGTTCATATTAAAAACAGAAAATAATTTTAGAAATGTCAGTACTGTTACAAAAGTTACATCACTATCTAAAATTTATACGATATTTAAATTCATAGTTCAATGAGCTGCAGAATGCAGTACTCATTCATAAAAAGCGTACATAATAAATTATATCATTTTCTTTCTTTTCTCAGGTACCAGGGATCAAATTCAGGATCTGGTATTTGCAAGGCAGGCACAGGATCACTGAGCTAAATGCTCAGCCCCTGAATTGCATAACATATAATAATGTATAATTAATTTGTATAATGTCTAATAAATTTGAACAGTCATCTAGTGAGACCCTGTCTCAAAAGAAAAAAAAATATACTTCCATGATAAAGAACACCTGAAAAACTTCACAAATACGAAACCTGCACTCCAAAACATTCTAAAGAATATCTTGGGAAAAAACACAGAAAATTCCATACCCACAAGACCCAGGAGAGTAAATTTATTGAGGCAAACACGAAACTAAATAGAAAAGGGGAAAAGCAAGGAAGAAAAAAACCAAGAACAGGGAAACATGGTAGCTCTGAATATGTCCATATCAGTCATAATCATTAATGTCAATGGACTCAATGGGCCAATTAAAAGACACAGACTAGCAGAATGTATCAAGAAGCAAGACTCTACAATCTGCTGCATACAGGAAACACATCTAATTCAGATGGAAACCCATAGACTGAAAATAGAAGGTTGGAAAACAGTACTCCACCCCACAGGAAAATGCAAAAAAACAGGAGTGGCTATCTTGTTTGCAGATGAAATAGATTTCAAACCCAAACTGATTAAAAGAGATAAAGAAGGGCCAGAGGGTTAGCTCAGTGGTTCCAGCGCCTGCCTTGCAGTGCAAAGGTCCTGAGTTCGATCCCGGGAAACCACATACAATGCTGGGCGTGGAGACTCACGCCCACCAGCAATCAATACCACATACCACAGTGCCAGGTGTGGTGGTTCACGCCTGTAATCCCAGCACTCAAGAGGCAGAGACAGGAGGATTGCTGAATTTGCGGCGGCTTGCCTGGGCTCCATAGTGAGCTCAGGGCCAGCCTGAACTACAAAGTGAGACTCTGTCTCCAAAAGAAAAAAAAAAGAGAGAGAGAGATAAAGAAGGTCACTATATTCTTGTATAGGGAAACACCCAAGAGAAAAAAAAACAGCCATAAATATTTATGCACCAAACTCTAATGCACCCAACTATATAAAACAAACATTACTGGACATGAAAAGCCAGTTAACCATGAATACAATAGTAGTAGGAGACTTTAATACTCCACTGTCACAAATTGACAGATCAACTGGACAATGAATAAATGAGGAAATACTTGAGCTAAATCAAACTTTTGAGGAAATGGACTTATTACATGCCTACAGAATTTTTCACATTACAAAGCAAGAATATACCTTCTTCTCAGCTGCTCATGGATCGTTCTCCAAAACAGATCACATTCTAGTCCATAGAACAAGTTTAAGTAAATGCAAAGGAATCAAAGTTATCCCCTGCATACTCTATCAGACCATAGTGCCTTGAAACTGGAGCTGAATAGCAGAAGAAATTCCAAGATCCTCACAAACACATGGAAATTGAACAACTCTCTGTTAACCAACCAATGGGCAACAAAAGAAATTAAAGAAGAAATTAAACAGTTTCTACAACTAAATGACAACACCAGCACAACATACAGGGATTTATGGGACACAATGGAAGCAGTTCAATGAGGGAAATTCATAGCAGTGAATGCCTACACTCGGAAAATAGAGCAAACTGAAATAAACAATCTAGTGATGAACCTCAGACAATTAGAAAAAGAGGAGCAAAAGAAACCCAAAGCATATACTAGAGAGGAAATTATAAGGATCAGAGCAAAAATTAATGCAATGGAGACAAAGAGAACAATACAAAGAATTAATGAATCAAAGAGTTGGTTCTTTGAAAGGATAAAATCCACAGACCCTTAGCCAAACTTATCAAAAAAAGGAAGGAAAAGGCTCCCATCCATGCTATAAGGAATGAAAATGGGGAAACCAGCACAGATCCAGAAGAAGACCAAAGGATCATAAACAGGTACTTTCAAAATCTATACTCCAAGAAGATGGAAAATCTAGAAGAAATGGATAGATTCCTAGATACATATGAACTTCCAAAGCTGAATGAAGAAGATACAACAATGTTAAACAACCCAATATCAATCTGGGAAATTGAAAATGTAATAAAAAACCTACCAACAAAGAAAAGCCCTGGTCCTGACGGCTTCACTGCTGAATTCCACAAAACTTTTAAAGAAGAGTTAATACCAGTACTTCTTAATTTCTTTAGTGAAATCAAAAGGGAAGCAGTACTCCCCAAATCATTCCTTGAAGCAACCATCACCCTGATTCCAAAGGCAGGGAGAGATTCCCACCAAAAAGAAAATTACAGGCCAATCTCTCTAATGAACATTGATGCAAAAATCCTCAATAAAATACTGGCAAACAGAATACAGAGAGTTATCAAGGAAATCATATACCCTGATCAAGTTGGATTTACCCCAGGGATGCAAGGCTGGTTCAACATACATAAATCAATCAATGTAATACACTATATTAACAGACTCAAGGACAAACACCTTATGACTATCTCAATAGATGCAGAAAAAGCATTTGACAAAATCCAACACCTATATATGATCAAAACCCTACAGAGAATCAGAATCGATGGACTTTATCTCAATTTAATACAAGCTATTTCTGAGAAACCAACAGCTAGCATCATATTTAATGGGAAAAAACTGAAACCTTTTACACTAAGGTCAGGAATGATACAAGGTTGCCTGTTGTCACCACTCTTGTTCAATATAGTACTGGAAACATTAGCCATAGCAATCAGGCAGGACAAAGATATAAAAGGAATAAAGATAGGAAAGGAAGAAGTTAAACTGTCATTATATGCTGATGATATGATACTCTATCTAAAGGATCCTAAAAACTCAAGCAAAAGACTACTAGACTTAATTACCAGATTTGGTAGTGTTGCTGGACACAGGGTTAATGCTCAAAAATCAACAGCCATTGTGTACACAAACAACAGACTCACTGAAAGAGAAATTGTGGAGTCAATCCCTTTCACAGTAGCACCTAGGAAAATGAAATATCTAGGAATCAACCTAACAAAGGAAGTGAAAGACCTTTACTCTGAAAACTATAGGATTCTGAAAAATGAGATAGAAAAGGAAATCAGAAAGTGGAAAGATATCCCTTGTTCCTGGTTCGGGAGAACCAACATCATCAAAATGGCTATACTCCCATAACTACTATACAGATTCAATGCAATTCCAATTGAATTTCCAATGCTATACTTCACAGAGATAGAGAAAATAATATAAAAATTCATCTGGAAACACAAGAAACCTAGAATAGCAAAAGCAATTCTAAGCAACCACGACATGGCCAGGGGTATTACAATCCCCAATTAAAAACTCTACTATAAAGCCACTGTGATAAAAACTGCATGGTACTGGCAGAGTAACAGACCCAAGGACCAGTGGAATAGATTAGAAGACCCAAAAACAACCCCGGATACACTATGCCACCTTATCTTTGACAAAGGAGCCAAACGTCCTCAATGGAGGAAAGATAGCCTCTTTAATAAATGGTGTTAGAAAAACTGGGCTTCAACCTGCCAAAAGCTAAAGCTAGACCTATCTCTTTCACCATGCACAAAACTAAACTCACAGTGGATACAAGACTTAAACATTAAAACAGAAACAGTAAGCCTGCTGCGAAACAGATTAGGTAAAATTTCTGGAGACATTGCCTTAGGCAGAGATTTTATGAATAAAACCTCTATAGCACAAGAACTAGCAGAAAGAATCAATAAATGGGATCTCATCCTACTGAAAAGCTTTTGCACAGCAAAAAGTTACTGACACTGCCAAAAGACAACCAACAACATGGGAAAAAAATCTTTACTAGCTGTTTATCAGACAAAGGGCTATTATCTACAATATATAAAGAACTGAAACAGATCAGCCTCCCCAATTTTAAAGACCCAATTCAAAAATGGGCATCTGAAATGAACAGGCAGAAGTCAAAGCAGCCAAGAAGCATATGAAGAAATGTTCAACATCACTGGTCATTCGAGAGATGCAAATGAAGACAACACTGAGATTTCCTCACACTCCACAAAGAATGGCCGCTATTACAAAATCAACCAAAAATAAATGCTGGCGAGGCTGTGGGGAGAAAGGAACCCTTCTCCACTGTTGGTGAGATTGCAGACTTGTGCAACCATTGTGGAGATCTGTGTGGAGATTTCTCAGAAAACTAGGACTAGGGGTCCCATTTGACCCTGCTATCCCCCTGCTAGGAAATACCCCAAAGAATTTACAAAATCACATTGGAAAGACAGTTGTACACCCTCATTCATAACAGCTCAGTTTGTGATAGCTCAATCTTGGAAGCAACCCAAATGCCCATCAACTGGAGAGTGGATAAAGAAGATGTGTTTTGGGCCGGAGGGTTAACTCAGTGGTTCCGGCACCTGCCTCGCAAGCGCAAGGTCCTGAGTTTGATGCCCGGTAACCACATATAATGCTGGGCATGGAGACACACCCACCAACTGTCAACACCGCATACCACAATGCCAGACGTGGTGGCTCACGCCTGTAATCCCAGCACTCGGGAGGCAGAGACAGGAGGATTGCTGAGTTCGTGCTGGCTTGCCTGGGCACCATGGTGAGCTCAGGGCCAGCCTGAACTACAAGGTGAGACCCTGTCTCAAAAAGCAAAAAAAAAAAAAAAAAAAAAGATGTGGTTTTTTTTTCAATAAAATGGAGTATTATTCTGCCATAAATAATGACAAGATTGATTCATTTATGTGCAAATGGATACACCTGAAGGACACGCTAATGAGTGAAATCAATAGATCACACATAGGCAAATACAGGATCTTCTCATTGATATGAGTACCTGTAGATGCAAATGAGCTCTAGAAAGTATGACAGTCTTTGTAGAATGGGAAATTTCCAAAGGAAATTTGGTGTGGGGATGTAATGAGGGGAAGGAATATATGTGATTCTGAAAGAAAATAAAAGAGTATGTATATAGCAGGTGGGGAGGTGTGGGTGGTTTGAGATATGGGTAAAAATGAGAATTGACTGTGTCATATATTGGTGCAAAATCCCCATGTTTTGTGTGATTGTGAGATATATATGAATTGTATCAATAAAGTATTCCATTATTAAAAAAAATATTTCCCATGCTAACCCAATTCAGCAGTTACCCTAAAGCTCTGAAAACTCAGGAAAAAGGTGTATAAAGCCAGTTGCCTCTTGTGATAATACTTTTTATTTATCCATCTAAACAGATTTAGCATACTACAATGAAACATAATAATCATTATATCTCCCCTTACTGAATGTCATGTTCAATATAAATTTTATGTGTATTAATGCATGGAATGTCAATTATTCAAAGAGGAAAGTGAAAATCTGGCTCACAGATGGACAAAATGAGCAAGAGTGAGAGACAGAGAGAGAGAGAGAGAGAGAGAGAGAGAGAGAGAGAGAGAGAGTGAGAGAGGAACATGAGGTACCATTTGGTTAGTAAGGTTTTGTTTTTGTTTTTGTTGTTTTGTTTTTTTTGAAGCAGAGTCCCACTTTGTAGTCCGGGCTAACCCTGAGCTCACTATGTAGCCCAGGCAAACTTCAAACTCAGCAATCCTCCTGCCTCTGCCTCCTGAGTTCTGGGATTACAGGCATGAGCCACAACATCTGGAACTGTGGTTTGTGGTACTGGATGCTGGTGGGTGTGTGTCACCACGCCCGGTATTGTATGTGGTTACCAGGAATCAACCAAGGACCTTGTGCTTGCTAGGCAGTCACCGAAACCACTGAGCTAAATCCCTATCCCTGGTTAGTAAGTTTTTAAATTCACTCAAATTTAAAGTATTGAAAATGAACCTTACCTCTAACCACTTAATTCTATTTGGAACACATAAAATTTACTACCTTTATGTATTTTAGTTCAAAGTCTGCAACAATTTTGCCATACAAATATAAACCACACTCTTTGAGACCTAATTTTCCTTTTCCACCAAATATGTTGACTGGCATTTCTCAAAACACACTCCTTATAATTCTCCTTTTGGATCTTGATTTTACAGGAAAAATATTCTCATGCCTGTAATCCCAGCACTTGGAGGTAGAGGCAGGAGGATTGCTGAGTTCGAGGCTTGCCTGGGCTACATAGTTAGCTCAGGCCACTATAAACTACAAAGTGAGACCCTGTCTCAAAAAAAAAAAAGTTTTAGAAACTCAAATGGCATAGATTATCCACGTGATTACTGAAATTTCTATGTGCCCTCCTCCCTGCTCTCTGATCAAGAGGGACACTCCATTGGGGAAGTTTAGATACGGAGATTTCTAAATCTCATTTTAACTTCAATTTAATATACTATACATTGCTCTATTCTTCTAATTTCCAATATTGTTATCATTAGTTCTTATCTCATTTTACACAAACAAAAATTCAACATATGATAGATATTGTCGTAATTGGGAGACGTAAAGAGAAGCATCCAATCAGAAACTTAAACATGCATCTCTTTTTGTCACTGTGTCACGTGACTTGTACTGCAAGTTCTCTTTTAATCACACGCTTCTGCAGTTTAAGTACAGGAGGGACTTCTAGACTTAACATAATTTCTCTTTTAATTCACTGCATTGGATATCTATTTTGGATCTTTCCAGGGAAGAGGTACTCATTTGGATTCGGCACATTATGTTATCATGTCCCCCACACTACTTAAGGGAACTAATAGAAAAGATATGTCAGAGATCATATCCAAGCTCTAATAATCACTAACCCTTATAATTGGGATGTAAGAAATTCAAGTTTCATCTAAGTTCAGGATTCATACACATTAAAGATTTTATTTTATTCATATATGTATTTGTTTGATTTTTCTTGTTTTTGTTTCTTTTTTTTTTTTTTTTTTTCCTGAGACAGGGTCTTGCTTTGTATCTCAGGCTGGCCCTGAGCTCATCATGTAGCCCAGGCAAGCCTCGAACTCAGCAATCTCCCTGCCTCTGCCTCCTGAGTACTGGGATGACAGGCTTGGGCCACCATGCCCAGTTCATATACGTGTTGTAATGACTAGAATAGTGTTTGTCACAGATGGACCCTTAAATGAATATTACTTTTCATTGTAACTTTGTAGTTACCTTAGCATTGATTTTAAGGTGACTCCTATAAGCCTATCTTTGCACCATGGATAGATGATAGAGAGATGATAGATAGATAGATAGATAGATAGATAGATAGATAGATAGATAGATAGATAGATGATTGACAGATAGACAGATAGATAGATATCATTGTAAATGGGCAGGGTGGTAAACATCTTTACCTCCAAGTATGTGGTAGGCTGAGTTAGGAGGTTTATAAGATTGGGGTCAGCTTAGGAAATGTAGATTCTGTCTCAAAATAAAATTTTATTGTTTGTTTTTGCTTTTTGAGACAAAGTCTCACTCTGGAGTTCAGACAGAATTTGAACTCACTATGTAACCCAGGCTGGCCTCAAATTCACAGCAATCCTCCTGCCTCTGCCTCTTGAGTGCTGGAACTACATGTGTGCACAACCATGACCAAGAAAAAAAAAGAAGGAAGGAAAGAAGAGATGGGAGGAAAGAGGAAGGGAGGGAGGAAGGGGGAGGGAGTGACAGAGCAAAGAGAGGGGAGGGAGGAAGAAGCAAGAGGGAAAGAGAGACAGAGAGAGAGAAAGGAGAAAGAAAAATTCAAGGTAGAGATAAATGTTCTTTTAACTTTAACAAGATACAATGACTTGTATCACCTACCATAGAAAAAGAAGCGATGGTTCTTCCTCTAATAATGAGTGGAACCACTTCAGTAGGCCAGTGAAATGTGTTGTAAGATTTCTGATTTGTTTGTTTTTCTTTTATGTCTACCTAGAACTTCCTTGAAGGATTATATCCAAGGGTGTTAAAATATTCTTCCAATAATGGAGATTATTTAACACCACTCCAATTAAAATTCAGTTCTTGAGCAAACTTTAGATGTAAGAACTAATTTGAGATTCTGAGTTATCAATAAAACTTTACCAAGTTCTCATAATTATAAGTAGTGAAGCTAGAGTATAATCCAGTTTGGACTATTTCAGAGCTATCATGGTATTTACTATACATTGTCTACATGCTTCCTATAGTTTCAGTTCATGGATAGTGGTTTAACTGATTACAGACATTGAGTTTCATGTTTGAAACCTTGAATTTTTTTTTCAAATTTATGTCAGTTATTTCAGAAAAAGAGCATTTTAGTGGATTGCTACATTAAATAAAAACTATGCTGTCAGAGCTAATTAAGAATTTTAAGCTGCGCAGAATGCCAAACATGATAAAATTCCAAAGCATAGAGCGAATACCTAATTATTACATTTGTCACTTATCCAGTTGTACTTGAATCAGTACTTACTTAAATATACATATATATATTTTCAAAATGTTTACACTCTTTCTCTGATTTCAAATTTTACCTGCTCATTATCTATGCATTCTGCAAACACTACAATTTAGACCATTTTTGCCTTAAATTTTAAAATATATTTCTCCTTACCAATGACCTTTGTAGTGTCTATTCCATTTATTGTTTGGAGAGGATATGCTCTACACATTGCAAAAACACTTTCACTGTCCATATCAAAAGAATAATTCTATTATATACTTTTCTTTAATTCAAGAGAGTCAGGGTAATTGCAGGGTGTGAGAAGTTAGCCACACATACTCTTTCCAAAGAAAGCTAGGTGTTTAGAATCTGTTTTGAAAGTTTTGAACACATCAAAATGCTTTTGGCTTCCTGCTGGTGTTAAGCAATGTGAGTGACTTAGATGCTCTAGATGTGTGTGTGTGTGTGTGTGTGTGTGTGTACTCACACAGCAACACTTTTCTTGTGCAGAAAAGGTCTCTGCCTGTCAGGATCCTCACAGAGTTGACTTCCTGGGATGTAGCCTCCTTATCTAGGCTGCTGTCACTCTGGCGTGATGGAGTGGGCGGGTGGCTTCACCATCAGACCACACCTCGTTTGACCATTTGGCATCTGTGCCATCTTTGGGGAACAGAGTTAAAGCTTTTGCCAGAGAGTATGTTTTGTGTGTTTCATTTAATGTGTACTTACCCTTTGGTATTGAAAGAGTAAAAACATACAAACTGATAAGGCCATCTCCAGGCGAGTATTTCTGCTACCAAGATGGTCTCAGCAGTGACAAAGATCCTTCAATAATCTGTCAAAAACTGACATCACTGTGAAAAGAGCCGCTCATTTCTATATCTCGTTTTGGATTGATGTGCTCGCACTTTTATATCCTTCAGTGCGGTGTAACATTTGGCCTTTCATGTTCTCATTTTAAGCTACAGGGAATTCAAAGCTATTTCAAAGTGTAATTATATGAATCTGCATATAAAAGGCTATATGTCCTACAGAGGGTTCCACGGAAAAGCAAACTTTTTCAGAGAAGAAAATTAGAAGTAATTCCCACAACTAAATTTCACTAAAGTTAATACATTTTTCATCGGATGAGAAAAGTTTTATTTTATTTTTTTTTAATGTCAAGAGGTTAATCCAGAAAACCGTGGGGATTATTTGTGAGGTAGAGGGGAGTAAAGGTGAACTGAAAATTGAAGAATGCGAAGAAGACTGTATATTATTCATATTGTTTGAGACAATGACAATATCACGCTAAAAAACTCAGTTCTCCGTATTACTGTAACACACGATAGGATTGGGAAGTACATATTGTATTAGTTATCTGTTGCTGCGTAACAATATTCCCCATAGCATAGCAGCTTAATCCACATTTATCTCTTAGTTTATATGATTCGGAAGTTTTAGCTCAGCGCAGCCGGTGCCTCTGGTTAACGTCTCTCCGGAGGGCGCAGACAAGCTGTCGGCACACTCTGCTGTGTTATCCAGATACGCAACAGGGAGCCGCTTCTGTGCTCGCTCACGTGGTGGATGATTGGCCTCCATCCCTCGACGCGCAGGCCTCTCCACGCAAATGCCTCCACAGCATTTCTGCGAACAATCCAAGAGAGAACAAAAGAGGTCATCAGAATTTCCTCAAAATGGGAAACTCTTTTCCTTTTTCAAACCGGGGTTCGAACCCAGGATCCTGCACTTGCTAAGCAGGTGCGGGATCACTGAGCTATGTTCCGGCCAACGCGGTCTTTCTCAGACCTGCTGTCAGATATGACTTTCCTTCGTGTGACTCCCTTTGCTTCTTGGAAGTGTTTACATGGATATGAAAGGCAGAAGGTGCCGCCACTACAGGCCAAGAGACAGGCTGTCTACCCTACATTTAATATGCATCCAACTTGCATTATGTCTGGGACTTTCTAACATGACAAAATACATTTCAAAATGCAAGTCTTACGAAAGACATTTTCAACCTAAAGTCATGCTACACAAATTCTTCAATATTTTTCCAAATATAATTTGAATAATTTAAGAAAGTTTCATAACTTTAAAGTAAAGTTACTTAGAAGTTTGAAGTAACTGGGTTTTTTTAAAAAAAATTTTTAATGGAAAAACTGGCAGTAGAAACCTCCCAAACATAACTGTGTAAATTCTGGAGCTAGCAAAGTACTTAGCACAGAAATTATGTAGCATATGGTTATCCTAGTCCCAAACAGTAAAATGTGTCTGCATGTGCCAATTCTTAATTACCAGCTCATTAACACTCAGGTGTCAATTGCTGGTGGCAAAGGCAATACCCACATGGCCTAGTTTCTGTCAGGCACAGTGTAATTAAATTGACCTCAAGTACTAGAGCTTGCTAGTTGACTGATACTATTTGGACACTAACTTGAGGCACTATTTAAAGTAGAATAATAAGATGAATAAACCAATGTAATGAGAGAAAAAAATAAATTGCATTTTCAGTTGTACTTTCATTTGAATTACAATATTGAAGACAAGTGGATTAATAATCATTTTACTGTAACAAATGTGACAACACACATATACAATGGATTTTTAAATTATTGATCTAAAATTCCTTTAAGTTTCAAAGTGGTGATAAAACAGTTACAAAAGAGAAATGGAAATAAATTATAATGGTGGCATTTGCAGAAACAAAATAGTTTGTTAATTTATTCATATGTGATAAATGAATTATTTAATTTTAAATTTTAGTAACTATCAGACATAATTCAATTTCAATATTTTCAATTTCAGACAGTGTTTGACAATAAAGCCTAACAAAATCAAAAGTATATTGGGCTGGAGGGTAGCGCAGTGGTTCTGGTGCCTGCCTCGCAAACGCAAGGTCCTGAGTTCGATCCCTGATAACCACCTATAATGCTGGGCGTGGAGACTCACGCCCACCAGCAATCAATACCACATACCACAGTGCCGGGTGTGGTGGCTCACGCCTGTAATCCCAGCACTCGGGAGGCAGAGACAGGAGGATTGCTGAGTTCAAGGCTTGCCTGGGCTCCATAGTGAGCTCAGAGCCAGCCTGAACTACAAAGCAAGACCCTGTCTCAAAAAAAAAAAAAATCAAAAGTATATTAACAAGAATAAAGTTTGAGTCATTTATATTGTAATGAACTTACCTTCAGGACATACTCATAAGTGAAATAAATAGGTCACAGATGTATAAATATCATATCTGTCCTCTGGTATGAGAAACTAAAGATGTTAATGAGTTCTAGAATGTATGATGAATATTGTAAAATAGAAAATATTCAAAGGGAAATGTGGTGGAGGGATGAGTAATGAGGGGTAAAGAAAAATGTGATAGTAATAAAAAAAAGGGAAACAAAGCTTATGTTTTTAGGGGGTGGGATTGTGGGGTACATAGGGGAATGGGAAAAATGAGAATTAAATCATGTCATATACTGGTTAAAAAAAGGAATTACAGATTTAAACTTCCAGTAATGCAAGATATTCTCTAAAAGTTTTCTCGTTATGTTCAAATTTCAAGCTTCTAGATAAATAGACATCCTCTACCCATTCTTCCTTCTAAAACTTCATCAAAATGAAAAGGGAAATTAAGGAAAAACTTACAAGGAATAATAAAGACAAATAAAGCAAGGAAACAACTCTGATCATGGTTTGGAGATTTTGCAATAGATAAATAAATTGTAATTTAATTATCATTTTTGAAAGTGTTTCAAGTCTTTTCTGGAAACAGTATAGATAAAGATTTTTTTTTTTCCACAGAAAGTTTAAAGGACTGAAGAATTTAGAAGGCAAATGAGATCTGCCCTAAGAATGAGTATAACATGAAAGGCCGCGTCAAAAATTTAACACCAAGCAAGAACTTCTAAGTGTCCCCATGTTCCTCAGAGAAAATGCCTAGAAGACAATAAGCTTGGCTTAATGTGTAGTTATTACATTAAGAAAGGCGGGATCTTGTCAGATAGTTTTTCCCAAATTAGTTTCCAGAGTATAATGACCCAGGCTTCTATTTCTAGATAGAAGATCTGAAAAATATTTCTCTTGACTATCTAAACTTCCCAAGAGAAAAACCATACCTAATGATAGTAATCCTGGAAATTCTCCAATTAAATTGTCTATTCAGACCTACAGACAAACATACTCACAGGCCCTGTGAGGCCACAGCAATACCTACGTTTTCCGTTTTGAGTGGCCCACCAAATACCACTATTCTTTGGTGTGGTGCTGGAACCAAACCCAGAACCTCGTGTATGTCAAAGTGGTCTACCACTGAGCTGCACCAGAAGCCAACATTTCAAAAGTTCTCAATAATGATTCCAAAAAAGGCCTCTAATCAGGAGGAAAATGGAAGAATGCATTATTATCTATGTAATCAGATGTGGAAGAAAACGGCTTGTATACAAGAAGGAATTCAAAAATAGTTTTAACAAAAACTATTCGGAAAAGAACTGCCAGGATTAAACAATAGTAATAACAGTATTGAAAGTTTTCTACACAGAACGGTATGTAGAAAGTTAGAAAAATAAATGACTAAAAAAATAGAAAACAATAAAACTTTGGAAGATGAAAGTGTTGTAAAGAGCTGAATCAGGAAGGTTTCAAAAGCATAAGGAAAAGGGAAAACATGAAAACAATCATCATGTTAGTGAATAAATCTCAACACAATAATAGGAAATTTAAAAAGGTGCAAAATATAAGGGAAGAAATAAAGTAACGATTTAAGAAAATTGTCCACACATTAAAGAGTTGGATGTAAGCACCTAGAGTTTACTAGACACTTGCAGTTGGATGATATGCTAGGTGCATGTCAAGCTACACAAAGCTATGAACTTAGGGAACTCAAAAACAAATAGATTCTCTCGAGTTTACTGGGGGTCTGAGGATTGTCATGAAAATTTATGAAAAATGCTCTACTTTGAAACAACATAGAAGCTATTTTTAAAAAAGCTTAAGCTTAACTTTAGGCAAATTTAGCTTGAACCAGTGCTAAAACATACATTTTCAAATATGTGGAATTTTTGGTCTTTTACATTTCACATTGCTCTCCCTCGAGTGAAAAGAACTTAAGGCTCTATGTCTGGTGCTGCCTCTGTATTTCGTATAAACAAAAAGGCACAAAGTCTAACTCCAAGTTCCCTTTCCACCTGCACCAAGATAAGGTCCCCATGACAGACAACCCCTTTACCAAGGCAACCAGCTAAAGACCTTCCTAACTGCACAGTTCCCCAGAAACACAGTCGCACCAGCCCCGAGGGCTCAGAGGGACATGTCTCCATCTTGATACTACAAAAGCTGCCTCCATGGTCCTGGGTTGCTCCTTCTGTTTCCAGGGTCTGTGTGGCCCTGGGCTCAGGGCACCATCTGCCTCCCCTAGGCTGGGAGAAAATGTGAATTGCTGTTGCTCTTTGTCCAGATTTAGAGTTTTCAGTTCTCCATCAGTTCTTAGGGCAAGAACCTCTCCTTCAGCAAGAGTGGAATAAGGAGCAGGTAAACTGTCCATGTGCAGCTTAATTCAGCTCCGCCCAGGGAAATCTGACTGACTGACTAGCAGTTCCCAGGTGGACGAGGTGGTTTTATGATACATGAACATGTCCCGGGACCAATGTACCATCTGCTGTTGGACTTGTATTGTGGCATGATATTTCTCTATGTGTTTCCAAAATGTCCTTGAAATATGAAGAAAAATAAAAGATAGATAATAGAAAATAGGGAGATCAATCTATCTTTTATTTTTCTTTATAAGAAAAAATGATTATTAACTTACTCTGTTTCTGCTTAACATATATTTATGTCTGGTCAGTTTTTGCAGGCAGTCTAGACTACCGACCACAGGAGAAGTGATCCCATAGCACGAAAGGGGGCCTTGGTCCCAGAGTCCCATGTAGCCAAGGCTATGAAGTGATCTCTGGGTACCAAAACTAACTTAGTAACCACAACTGCCAGCTTAGTACTATTGAGTATTTTTGTGATTGTGCACCCTGACACCAGGAGGAGCTCAGAGGTGACATATAAGTTTCGTGGGAAAGAAAGACATGGGTAGCCTCGCAAGAGTTAATTATGGCACACTGGCACGTGGCCCCACTGGCTTGACAAGAGTCATTCTTTAGGGCCCGGAATCACCTTCCCCATTGCTATGCAACTGTCCCCCTGCCCTTGTGCATCCTGGGAAGGTACACAGCCACATGGCCAGGGCAGCGCACCATCCAAGTAGCAATGAAAACATGACAGTGGAGGTTCAGGAGCATGTGCCACAGGCTCCCAAAATGTGGTGGAAGCAGTCCACGGGCTCTCCTAATGAAACACCCAGCCAGTGCGCGTGGACTTTCATAGCCCTGTCACTCACTAGCATACCAAAAGGGTAGTCTGGTTGCAGGACGACCGGCTGCCTCCCGGCCCGGATCCACACATTTTCCACAGCAGAGACGCAGGCTGCCCTGTTTCCGTGATTGTCCCTGCAAGGAAACTCCCCTGAAGTTCATATTTTTAAAAGACTACCTCTCCTGATAGCCTTCTTTCCCACGGCCCTGCGGCTACTTCACATTCTAGGGAGGTTTTTATACTCCACAGGATTCTCAATTCATCCTTGAGATGTAAATTAATGTGAAGATGTCAAGGCCCCTGCAGTGGTGTAAGGGCTAAAACGAAGTCACCCGGCACTGCGCGGTGGGTCGATATCCACCACGAGCAGCCGGAGAGTGGTGGCCAGCGGCCTCACACGCGCTTCTTCTCTTGGCTTCAAAGATGAGTCTCTAGCTAGACAGCCCTCTTCCGCCTTCCTCCGGGGCCCAACCCCGGTCCCTTCTTTTCCACGCAGTGGGGTTTGTGCTTTAGACGAGCACCGCCGCACTGCTCGGCCGCTCCCGTCCACCTCGCAGTGGCAGCGCTACCTGCTGCCCGATCCCTCCGCAGTGGACGTGCCGTGCAGCACGGCGGTTCTGCCAGGCCGGGAGGACACGTGGGCCTCATAAACAGGCTTCGTTCTCACCCGTCTTTCTAGTCCCGAAGGTGTGTTTTCCCCGCGATCCTGGAATTCTACCCTCAGCAGTGGGGGAAGGAATTGAGGGTCAAAATGATCCCTTCTCTACCTTTCCGTGTTGGTTTTGGTACTTTCAGTAAATTAGCTCAGTTTGGCGGATCCGTTAGGTAGGATTACTATGATTTCGTGGAATGAGATTGTTTACTTACTGTTGGTAAAGCAACAGTTTGTTGAATATGATTTCTTTATGGGAGGCACTCACTTGCCCCCGGTTTTATTCATTGCCCTCCACATAGCATGTTGCTGAGCAGAAGAAAAATGCATCCTTTAAAAAAACGTTTAAAAAATTTTTCTTTTTTTTTTTTTTTGAGACAGGGTCTCGCTTTGCAGTTCAGGCTGGCCCTGAGTTCACTATGTAACCCAGGCAAGACTCGAACTTGGCAATCCTCCTGTCTCGGCCTCCTGAGTGCTGGGATTACAGGCATGAGCCACCACACCCGGCAAAAAAAATCTCATTTTGTAAATCCATTAAAGACATTTAAAACTACCTGGAGTTTCTAAGATAGTTCATATGTGAGAATCATCCTCCCAAGAGAACGTGTTATAGGAAGAGAATTACAAATTTTAAATATAAAGTGAGGTTCTAGAGGTGATGGTTTTTTGTGTATTTTTCAGTGTAATTACTGGCATTTCAAATGTAAACGAGACACAGCCTGGCAACCTAGCTTGAGACAACTTGAGAGTTTAAAGAAAAAAAAAAACAACAAGTTAATGTTCGTGTTTAGGTTCTTCCACTTATTGACCTACACTGGCCTCACCTTCTTTGCACAACAGATTATGAGCAGAATATCTCAAAGCCCTATTCGACACCAGAATTCTATTAGTATGAAGAGTTCACCTTAAAAAAGATCTAAAGTAAATTAATTGCTAGTAAAGGATAAAGGTTGAATAATACAGATACAGAAACAAAAGTTTTCAAGTTTTTTAAATGTTTGCTAAAACTATTGTCACTCACGTGAAAATAGGAGCTAAAAATACGTTCAATAATTCTTACTTTAATTTATCCATAGTGACACCAATCCATCTTCAGTATTCGCGATCGTGGGGATAGTACAGAAAATGGCAGATGGACCCACTTCCTCTGTCTTTTCTGTGTTGGTGAAGCTTAGTCTTGCCAGGTACGCTAACCAAACTTCCTCAGATCCAAAACATTTAAAGATTATAGTTTATGTATCACATGTTTATAACTCTTTTTTTTTTTTTTTTGAGACAGGGTCTTGCTTTGTAGTTCAGGCTGCCTCTGAGCTCACTCTGTAGCCCAGGCAACCCTAGAACTCAGCAATCCTCCTGTCTCTGCCTCCCGAGTGCTGGGATTACAGGCGTGAGCCACCACACCCGGCACTGTGGTATGTGGTACTGATTGCTGGTGGGCGTGAGTCACCATGCCCAGCATTGTATGTGGTTACCGGGGATCGAACTCAGGACCTTGCGCTTACGAGGCAGGCACCGGAACCACTGAGCTAACCCTCCGGGCCCATGTTTATAACTCTTGCCCAACACAACCGGTGAAAAACAGAGAAGAAGGTAGAATGCAGAGCAGATACTAACATTTGGTGTTAGGATTAAAACATTTCTAAAACTCTCTGGAATTGTTTAAACATCAAGCAGTTCAGGTCCTAGTTGATTAGCAAACACAGTAAATTTTAGGCTGCAGGAAAGAATTAGAAAGCTCGTCTCCAAACGAGATGACAGTTCCTGCCCAAGAAGTTTGCAAGATCTGTTCAAGCAAAGGAAATCCCTCAGAGCCATGAAGCCTAGTTTCTCTCTCTTCTTCAGGCTGCTGACCATCTGGTTAATAAGGAAATGATCTCTCTCTAACCTCTGAACTGGCTCTAGGTTTCTCCTGCCCCTTTCACTTTTTATAGTCTGGTCTGTAGGTAACTGTGATAATGCACTAGCTAGTTAGAGATCCACAGTAGCCTTTCTTTTCCCTAATTCCTATTTTATTTTCTTCAATGTTACAAGTTATCTCATTCAGTAAAAATTAGCCATTGCTTATTTAGAGCATTCATTTTTATCTTCTCATGAGTTACTATATCTGAGTCATCAAAAAGTTCAAAATCTTCTCTCTCGCAAGTAAATATTATATCTTAAACTAAAACTATGCTAATGTCTAAATCTTTTAAAAAATCACCTAAAATAGTTTTGTCATTCCAAAAACTAATTTGTAGCTAAAAATGTGTTTCACCTCTCAGCAGGCAGCCTTAGCCAATGATCACAGCCTGGTACCCTGCTCGGTCACTTTACACAAGGTCATGGCAGACTCAGCTTTTGAAGGATCTGTCAGTGGTGCTGGCGATATTCCAAATTCTGCTTCCTCAAATTACTAACCTTCGATTTCAGCATCAGTGTGACACCTTTACATGAATAATCTGTGTGAAACTTATGTGTTTGTCACTGCAGTGCTGAGGAATGAAACAAAGGCTTCTACATACCGAGTAAGTTCTTTACTACTAAGCTGCCTCTCGGGTTCTACAAATCCTTTTGTTAAAAAATGAGTCTATATATTTTATCAAGAAAGAAAGAAAGAAGGAAAAGGAAAGAAGAAAGGAAGAAAAGAAGAAAAGAAGAAAGGAAAGGAAAAAAGAAAAAGGAAGAAGGCATCTGTAAGTTATCTCTGAGGCAATCAAATATGTCTTTAAAGGTATATATATATATATTTTTTCTATAACCTAGTATACGTAGCTGCATTAACCATAACATTTTCATTGAAATTATCCAATCAATATCTATTTCATCACCTTTCTTCTTGTTTTATATTGTAGGTTTTAACATGACTGTTTCTATGTGTTTGTCTCTGTCTCTCTATCTCTCTCATAGTCACACCTCTCTGATAAAACTTGACTTGTTAGGTTTTATTATGATCAGTCCTTTGCCTCTCTCTGTGGTCTCATCACAATATCAAAATTAAAAATGGTTTTTGCTAAACAACAACATTATCAATTATTGATTTCATAGTGTTAAAAATCCTATGTCATCTCCTTGGTAAATATATGCCACTGTAGCTTTTACAGAAGCAATGTTTATATCTGGAGTCTAATTTGTAGATTAGCATCCATTCCACATTCTTACCTACACGATGTTTTTTTTGTTTTTTGTTTTTTGTTTTTGAGACAGGGTCTCGCTTTGTAGTTCAGGCTGGCCCTGAGCTCACTATGTTGCCCAGGCAAGCCTCGAATTCAGCAGTCCTCCTGTCTCTGCCTTCCGAGTGCAGGGATGACAGGCGTGAGCCACCATGCCCAGCTGATTGTGGTTTTTAATGTCCTCCTTCAAGGACCTAGTGTGTGCTTATGAACACCCTCACACATGGGCACTCATACAACCCTCTTTTGAGAAGAATCTATGACAAGAGAACTACAAAACTGGCTCTCCATGGTATTGTTAATCAGAACATAAAATTAAAAGTTAGAAACTGTCTCATTTTGGGAATAAAGCTCAATTCCTTGCGGTCCTCCTTTTTTCGTGGTCAAGAAGGCTTCACAGTGACGAGGAGAAAGTGACACAACTAAAGTGGTCAGGGCATTCATTACATGTTCCTTATTCCCAGACAGACAGGATCCTGAATTGCTCAATCATAATCAACTTCCTCAAAGAAAGTAGGTAAAGCAAAACAAAACAAAACCAAAAGAAATTATCTTTAACCACACAATGTTCTCATTAGATGTTCCTACATGAATTAATACCTTCTATTTAAAATAGAAATGCCCCCTTCAGAGCATTCGTTTAGTTATGAATTCACATGAACTACCTTATTTTTAACTGGAAGATTAAAAATTTAAATTTCGTGACAAGGAAATAGATCTCTTAATTGATTCAAAAGAAACAGGAAATTTAAGAAATATTTTAAACAGCCAAAGGGTGGCCGTGTGCAACTGGGATTGTGGTGATAAGGTTTGTGAATATCCAGCAGTCTAAAATTAGAATGATTGCCCAGTCTTCAGTTGATGGGCATTTGGGTTGTTTCCATAATTTAGCTATTACAAACTGTGCTGCTATAGACATGGGTCCATAGATGTTGATGTGATACGATTTTTATAATTCTTTCATATATACCCAGCAAGGAAATAGCAGGGTCAAATGGGACTTTGAGTCCTAGTTTTCTGAGGAATCTCCACACTGATCTCCACAATAGTTGCCCCAGTCTACATTCCCACCAACAGTGGAGAAGGTGTGTTTTTTTTTAATAT
Organism: Thryonomys swinderianus; assembly: GCA_004025085.1. Lineage (NCBI taxonomy): Eukaryota > Metazoa > Chordata > Mammalia > Rodentia > Thryonomyidae > Thryonomys > Thryonomys swinderianus. The sequence goes on along the minus strand of PVIC010000951.1, from coordinate 78,317 downwards.
ATAAAATGGAGTATTACTCTGTCATAAAGACTGATAAATTGGAGTCATTTATACTCAAATGGATGCACCTTGAGGACATACTTAGAAGTGAAATAAATAGGTACACAGGTGTGTGAATACTGTATCATTCTCTGCTGTGAGAAATTGAAGGTGTACATGAGTTCTGAAATGTATGGTAAGTATGGCGAAAAAGGAAGAAAATGTTCAAAGGGAAACAGGAAAGTGGGTTAGGAGAAAGCAAAGAAGGGAAAGAAAAAATGATGTTAAAAAAGGAAACAAAGCAGAGGTGGTAAGAAGGACGGGGAAATAGGAAAAAATGAGAATCAAGATGTGTCGTGCACAGGTACAAATTCTCAATGTTGAATGTGATCATGATGTATGTATAAAATGTACCAGTAAAACCAATTTTTAAAGTTAAAATTAGAAGGATCAAAGCAATCCAATTGAGCAGATACTAAATACTGCTCAAATTCATATCTAAAATGCATGCCCACTACATGAAAAACATTCACAATAATCATAGAAAAACACGTGCATAAACAGAGAATTCTATCAAATATGCTAATTTCCCCTGTAAAATTGTACAAAAGCAAAAGTTCACAAAGGACATTGGGATCAAGGGGGGAAATTCGGGATCGTTTCCTAGTGTAAACACACGCAGAGAGTCGTTTTCACCCAAAGGAGATGCAGAAAGGAAGCCGAGGGACGTAACTGGACTTGGACACGCTTGAGTCGCATCTCCTGGACTTTACTGCGGGCCTGAGTGGGGAGTCGGAAGTGCAGGGGCGGGGAGTGAGAACCCAAGGCAGCTGCTTTGCCCTCGAGGTTTGGAAACCAGGCCTGAGTCTCTCCCCCCGGGAACGGTTAAGAAGGAAGCTAGTTCTGCCTATCGACTACATGACCTCGGCTGGGGGTTTCTATATTTTGTAACTGCTAAGCAACAACAGCGATGCAGTCGGAAGTAGCACTGATAACAACATATATCGCTTGTATGGTGGTGCTGTGTTGTGCACCTCACATACTCCAGTTCACTAGTTTTTATTTAGACTCTACAGCTACTGTTCTTATCCTTGTTTTACAAGGGTGAAGGTTAACATTCAGATGGGAAATAGCTCTTCACAATTATCTTTCCTGACTTTCCAGAGCATTACGTAAATGCAAATCAGAAATAGTAATAGGAAGATGTAGTGTTTTCAAAACATTTTAGCAAATATGTCATGGTATGAAATATTCTTAAAATGTGACATATTACGTGTCTGAAAAACAATTTACTTTCACAAGAAAGATAGGTTTTGATACAGTTCTACATTCCTTTTCTCTATTTTATTATTTTGCTTCTGTTATCTTCAGGTATAAAATGGATGTCATACCTCATTGAGAACTTTGGCCACAATTTGTATCATTTAATTAATTAATACTATCCTGAAATTTCTGTGGTTCCCAGTATAAATTAGTGCTTTTTTTTTTCCTGAAGACATATACCACACCTTGTTATGTTACCTCAACATCAGACCTTAACTTATACGTAATAACACTCAAATTTACCTCTAAAAAATTAAAAGCTTGCTTTACTGAAAGAACCCATGGCGTGACTTCTAGAAGGGGACACAGTGATAGGAAGAGAGGTGCACATGGGAACGAAAGGAGTCTGACCCACAGCTGACGGCCTTCCATGGAGAACTCTCATTCTTCTATAGTTCATTTAGTTATTTCTTCCAAGCAGGTGAAATACCTAATTTTCCTCTCACGCCCTCATTCAGTGAACCTGTTCTATGTAGTTTGAACTCCAGCAAATTGGCTTCAGAAACCACACATGAGACTAAGAAGCAGGGCATTTCTTCGGGGAGCTTTTAGGTATTTCAGACCCTAAGCTGCTGTAGAGATAATTGAGTTTATGTTAACATTATAAAAAATATTTATACTTAATTTTTTTATTTTCTTTTTTGAAAATGATATCCATTTGTATGTTATTTTTCTTCTATTTCTACCAACATTGACTATAAAAGGATATGTTGCTAAAATTTTAGATGACATTTTTATTGCCAGGAGGGACTTATCCATAACCCCTCCACTAATCTTTGTGAAGTGTTTGTATTGGTACTAATCAAAAAGCTTTAAAAAATTCTACACTACTTGAAAAAATGCATGTGGGTACCATTAGACTCATATGGAAGTAAATGTCTGCATTTGAAACTATAAATATAATAAAACTGTTCAAAACTTAGCATATGTTCCTTCACATGAGAGTCAGTTTGGAGCAGATGTCCCCTTAGACCTGTGACATTAAGACTAAAATGACTAAATCAGCATTAGTAGTTTTTAAACATAGAGCCATATTTTGCCACTGATTTTATTCAAAGCTCCCACAGGCGTCAGTGGAAGATCCATCCATGGAAAAAATGGCATGATATGTATCCTAGTTTTATTTATTTCGTATGTATACAGCAGTATAAAATAATATATTACATTTACACTTGTTTTACTTATGTATTATATAGCATTCACAGTAACAAACACTATAGTTAAGATTGAAACTCATCTTTTGTTATAATACCCTGTTTTCACTCACAGATAACTATCTCCGAAAACGTGTTTAGAGTTGAAATTCCCTGCTTAGTTTCAGCGCAAGGATGTATGGATGTATTGGAAGTCTGAGTTCTAGTATTCTGAAATTTTTGAGTCTCAAGTGAAAACTTAATAATGTTTTGCCATCCTGTATGCAATATTTTCACGCAACTCAAAAACATCTGGAGAGTAAAACTTGAAACTAAGTATGTGACAAGTTTTCAAGAAATAAAAGTCTTTTTTTCTAATTTTACAAATATTTAAAAAATAACAGTGATTAGAAATACATGCATGCACACTAAAGGTATTAGAGTTTTAGTCATATTATTGCCTGAAATACTCTGGCGGCACCCACCTACCAGCATTCTTACCGAATGCAAAAATCTAAGACCTACGCCAAGTTATTGAAGAAAAAATACTCTACTGAACAGTTTCACAAATTACTGTCTAAGGATTTTGTTTGACTTAGCAGAGGGATATTCCTTGAGCTACTAACAATATATAAAATAATTTTACTACTCCATGGCGTAAAAAATATGGAATTTTGTTATTTTCTGTTTTTCCTTGTCAAAAAGGAACATAAAAAGATGTTAAGTGCAAAGCCTTTACCACTACAAAATTAGACTTGAGAAAGATAAAGAACCCAATAAATTGTAATATGAAAAATAGAAGATTTTCAGAAAAATCAAGTATACCAATGTTTCCAGTATTTTTTAGTTCCTTGGGTATTAACAGCACACACAGAAATGCAAGGAAAAAGATGTCGGTGAATGACATAAATAAGACAATAACAGAAATATGTCCCTTATCCTGTATGTTCGTGTTAAGTGATTAAAGATCAACTGAACTACAATAAATAATTTGAGGGAGATAAAATGTCAAAATTAGTGTACAGTTATGTAAGTTTATACTGAGAATTGTCAGACTTTGAGTCACTGGAGGAGCACAAAGCCTTCTAAATTACAAAATACTCAATGGCAAGTTATAATACAGTTAAAAACTGAAAGAGTAGTTGAAATATTTAATATTCTCTGATACTCCTTAGTTAGCAATGTTTGATAAAGGCATTGCATTTAATATCTCCCAAAAGTAAAATGTACAAATTTCCTTAAGGACTTTCAAGAAGATATGATATCACTGTACCTTTAAAGTAATCCTGCTGTGATATTTTAATATTTGATTAAAAATTATTTCACAAAATTATGTTCACAAGCTTAAAATGAGCATTTTACAAGTGGATGAAATATTTCTAAAAATTGTCATTTGACATACCATTGAAACATTAAGACACCATTTCCACAGGAAAATATTTTAGCTTTTACTGCTCTAAAACTAATGACATTGACAAATAAATGTTCTGATTATTTCTAAAATAATTTATCAATGAAATACTTTTAATAATCTGAACATTATTTTTCTTTTATGGGCATAAAATTATGGAAGATAGGATATTAAAGTGATCAGATTAAATAGAAAGCCTATGCTAAAATTCCTTGATGTGCTAACTTAATAAATCCTATTTGGAAAACTTTGTTATTAGTTAGATAACCTTTTTGTTTAATAGTTTTATCCACTTGTGGATGATATTCTATCACATTTGCTAACATCATATCTTTATTTAAGTTCTGATTCATTCTGAATGCAATAGTTAAGGAACTAAACATTTAGACTTTTATGTTTAAATACTTTTGTCTCACAAATTAAATAAAACATTTTTTCGTCCATAGAATGATATTTAACATAAGGACTAACATATAAAATTTTACCATGAATTACTACCATATATATTTTAAATAGCTGCTACACAAATATATGTTATAATACGCCTAAGGGAATTATACAATGCTTTAAAGGGTTAAGTAATTAAAAGAAAATATCTTTACACCAAATGCAATAATATAGCTGGCATATATGAAATAAGTACAACCTTATTTTCAATTTATGTAGTAAAAAAAGATGGGCAGTGATTTCCCCCAGGGTTGTAAAACAATATAGGAAAGATCTTAAAGCAGTGACTCAACACAAAAATCATTTTTTGCTTAAAAATTAAATAGAATAAACAGACATTTGTAGTTAAATGATATATAAACAGTTTCTTACTAAAATAGCCTATCATTCAAAATATTAATGTAGTAAATGCCAAAAGTTTGAGAAAATGTTACTGCACTTAGTGAACATATGTGCTTTTTGTACTACACATGATTGATTAGCTTCATCTTTACAGAGTTCCTCAACAAATTGGAACAGTTCATACTTTTTTTATATAGAAACTGACTGCAGTTATGAAACATTATTATCTAATTTGTTAACAGCCAAATGAATGATACCAAGATATCACTCAAAACATACATCGAGGACTGATGAATACATTTATGCATTTTAATGTTAAATCTAAGAGAAAACCATGATTTAAATTACATAAAATTACATGGAGAACACCTGCTCCATTTTAGTCTTTTTCTCATGTTTTTTAGTACTGAAAATGAAACCCAGGAATCCCAGGTTGATAGGTAAGACCTCTAATGTGAACTACATTCCTAGCTGTAGTCTATTAGCAACATGGTGTAGCTCAAACTCTTATTGAACGTAAGATCAGTTCAAAAATCAGGGCAATAATTCAAAGTACTGCTGCAGTTTCTTTTGGGGAAACATTTTGATATAACATCCAAGGGTTTTTTTTAGAGGAAGTGTACCTGTCGAGATTGTTTTTTGCTTGGAAGCTTACCTCAAATCTCTGATTTTTCCTTCTCTTAATAGTATTTCAACAAGCAATAAACAACAGTAAAAAATATACAAAAGAAAGGAAAATGGATATTCCTTACTTTAATAACTAATCTTGTTGACATAAAAGTCAAGCTTAAATTCTAGGCTGACTCATGAAAAATCTTCTCACTTCCCACATTTAAGCTACAAAATTTTCATACATAATACTGAGACAGTACTGTACCACATTCCTATCTCCAAATTTATTTAGTTTAAATTTAGAGATCCTTTATATTTTTATATTCTTTACTAAGTCACATATTTGTTTATCTCTATATATTTATATAGAGTTATAAATATCTTTAATATTCATGTGTCATTAAGAGTCACAAAATATGTAAAATAAAATTCTGTGTGAGTCATGATTGAGGACTTTAAAATAGTAATCTCCAGCCACATACTTTACACCACAAAATGTACAGACACACAGTTTTTTTTCCTCTAACAACAACAAATACAGATGAATGTATAGATTATAAAAGTCTTAAGTGATTCTAAATTCAAATCCATAGAAACAGAATCAGAATCACGTCGATTGTTAGATACTTCAATAGTATGTAGTGAGTGCTCCATCAGATAATATAGACAGCTACATCTTTGGCATTGAAAATTCAGTATGAGTTTTTGACAAAATTTTGTAGCTTAGAGCTTTGTTTTCTTTTAAACAAGGAAAAACAGGGTTGAGTAAGATACGAAAACTGGGAGGACACTATTAATGATTTTTTTTTGTCAGTAAGTTTATCTTTGGGACCCTGGATTACCTTTTACTTTATTGTATGATGTGGACTGTATGAATCTGTTTAAAAACCAACTGATTTGTACCACATTTTAGGAAAATTATATAATATAATATATATATATATTTTTATATTTATTTAGAAGCTTTGAAATAGTACAGTAAACACTTTGCAACACGGTGTATAAACTACAGAATGTCTTTGATATTTTGTGGGTCTTCATAATACAAGATATTTTATAACCCACAGGTGAAAAGAACATAGTCACAATCTTTCTTGTAAAGTTGGAATAGTTTTGGGAACACTGGATCACACAAAAATAATATAAAACAGTCAAGTTTAAAACAGTGATATTGCATTTATAATGCACAAGTCTCCTTTCTGTATGACTGGCTTCTTGTGGTGAATATAAACATCTAAAGGGCTCAGTGACATTTGGAAAGAGAAAGATATATAGTGCTGTAAACAGGCACACACTGATCGGAGAGGCAAAAGCAGCTGCCTCTAAAGTTTCTACAGTTCTGCACATTTCAACTCATTTCTCAGGCCTGCTGAGAGCAATTAGGTCCTATAATTGGCCACGATGACTCCGCCGGAAATCTAATACTCAGTAACACACAACTAACTGGAGGGCCAAGATAATGAAGTTGAAAAGTTGATGCTTTTGTTGGTCGACTTTGTGCAAATCATGCTGCTTCAGGTAAGTTCTGTAGAATTGACTAGCATATCCTTTTCCGTGCTGTGAAAAAGAAAGAAAAATACTCTAAGAAAAAAATGGTTGACTTTTGTAGTTTAGAATTGCACATCATTCTACAAGAAATCAATACAGTTGGAAATTAGCTATAGTCCCATACCGAACACATGTAGCATGGAATTAGTTCAGTGCTACCTTGGTTTTTGTTATTTGTGTTAGTTCTGTTTAAATTTTGCAATTTGGATGTTTTTGTAAGTTAGTTTTATGTGGGAAATCTATGTTTCAGGTAAAAATCACCAATTATATGAAGAGGAAAGTTACCTACTAGACAATTCCTACCTCACTATTTATGTTCAGGGTTTAGAGGGAAATGTGTGATTTTATTTCTGCAACAAATATTTTAAAATCTAAATGCTATATATTTGACTTAATACATACGAATAGTATTTTAAACCAGTTGATATTAATGAAAACTGTACCAGAGGATTTTTACACTTCAAAATTTCAAAGACAGCTCACACTGTTTACTTTATTGCATTTTAAAAAGCATATAACCACATCTTTTATGGGCTAGAATTTTTTCAAAGTAAATTTAGCTCCAATAATGAATCAGGTTTCTCATAAAGAGAAAGACAAAGAGAAAGAGAGAGAGAGAAAAGAACATTATTTGTTGTGCTAGTTTTACATTAGTTTATGAAGCATGATACTTATATTTGTTTGTTCAAATTTATCTGTTTGATGTATGCATAATAATAAGGGATATTTTTTCCATGTATAATCTTTATAATATGCAATCATGAATGAAGTCAGAATAAAAGTTTTATCCTTTAGCTCTATATCTAGGTATAAGAGCAGGTGTGTAATTTTTAAGTTTTTGAAATTAAGATAGTTCAGTTAACAAAAATCACATAAGAATATTTCATTAAGAATTAGTACCTGCTTTAAATAGAATTACTGAACTAATTTAATGTGCTACAGGTTTTTATTATCAAAACTAAGTGCAATCATCTTTCTCTGAAATTCATACTCATTAAATGTAGGTTAATTTAATTATACATTTCTCAAAAGTTATTTTACCATCCTCATTTATTATTTCTCAAAACCTCAATTTCTGTCCACTGACATATTTCTTGATTAGTTCAATATTTAGCAGAAATGTCAACTGAAACTTTAAAAGTCAGGTACTCTTATTACACATATTAAGGGAAAACAGTTATTTACATGTACTCTGCACTAACCAATATTGAATTTAATCAAAGCATATGTTTCACAATATCAGATGTTATGACAAATTTTAGATGAGTTAGCTATACTCTCAACTGCAGGTAGCTCTTGTAAGTTATCTATCATAATGCTGCAGGAAATATTTTATAAGTAAATAGAAAATTTGTTATTTTCATAGAACTAAATCCCATTTTACTATATACTTGAATTCAAATTCCCCATTTCATGGTAAACTTGACTACACTTAATTCAAATATATGTTTAAATCAATCAGAACCTAATATTATTGTTACCTAGACTAGTGTAATCATACAAATACAAGTATATAAAATGAATTTAAACAATTGCAAAGACTAAAATAATTTATGATCCTGACCAAACACTTTGCTGTCTGAAAGGGAGGGATATTAATGATTACATAAATTCCTATGCTCTCTTCCCCAGCCTAGGAAATATAGTAACTCTATGAACATTACTACATTCTTTAAATATTTTGGCGCTGTTACTTACAGTTTGAATCTTTTTTTCTGATTTATGGATCATCATTTTAGTAGTTCAAGGACAAAAGAAACTCAAGTGTAACCTGTACTCAACCTACATCCTATCTCATTATGTTAAAAAAGTACTGAACATTGCACTTTGTATATAAGTAGAAATTAATCAAGTTAACACACATTTACATTAATAACATATCATATCTTATTAAGAGCTTATGGGAAAAGCTATTAGTGTAGATACTATATATTAATTGATTTTAAAATACAAAAGAAAATTACATTATTAAATGTTTCATTATTACCTAATTACAGAAGTTTAGTGAGTGTTATACTAAATATAGTAATATATATTTAATTTAATAAATATGTTTTGGTTACTGTCCTGAGTTATACTGCACTGCTGTTATTTAGAATCCCCCTATTTTTGAAGTTATCTGTTAGTATCAACAAAAATTTTCCTCTTTCTACCTTTCAGTAGATTAGCATATACACACGTGAATAATAGAAACATGAGGTCTGAAGTTGAAGGTCAGAAAAATTAAATTAAGGAGAGAAGCTGTCCTGTTTCAGAAGCTGATGTCATGTGGGAAGTTCCTGGCCTGTTAGAAACCCTTAACGCTATTACTAAAATTACGGCCACACCTAGTTTATTTTGAAATTTTAAGAGGTGAGTGAGAGTGCTGGATCACCATTGTCACGTCAGGGCTATATGTGTTAATGCTGTACAAAGAGCAACTAGATAATCACATATAAAACCAATGCAGTTTGAGAGAATCAGTACCATGGACAATTATCACATGGTATGACGAGTTGCGGTCATACATTCCAGGCTGGGCAGAAAGAATCAAACACAGTGAATTACTAAACTTCCTGTTCTAGTCGATGTAAAATTATTAAAGTAGGCTTGGAAAGTGCCTTTTTTCTTGACAGTTCACAAATGCAGTTTATTTCCAACTATGCATCAGCATATATAGGAAACTGATGAAATTGGTCATTTGGTACTGGACAAAGATTATTTTCCAGTCAATTTGAAAGTAATGGAAAAAAGACTGCTCCTTTTGAATTCTAGTCACTCACTGTATTTTTTTCATAGTGGGTCACAGAAATGTTACTTTAAAAGATTTATCTTAATGTATAAGACATAGAGGAAAAAGTACTCAGTGAAAATATATACTCAAATGTCTTTTTATAATTTAGTGTACAGTTTTAATGACTTTCAGGGGTGTGGGGTTTTTTTTTGCTATTTTGGAATGATGCTATCTTTTATACTTTGCAAAGTACAAGGTTAACGTGTGAAAAAATTAAAACACTTAAACCAATAATGATTTTATATTAAACTAATTGACAAATGACTTAATCAGAACGACTGTAACATGAGTGCTGCAAAGTAACTGTAAGATGTCCCAGTATACGATTTATACTAGTGTAATTGCCTGGCAAAATAATTTTATATGATATATTAAAATAACAATAACACAAATATCCCCAGCTCCATATTTCCAAAGGAAGAAACATAGAGGTCTCTTTACTCTTTCTGACAATATAAACCACAGAGGTGAAAGCAATAAATTATGCTTCTGAAGTAATCTAATCTATTTCTGCAACTGAAAGAAAGAGCAGCCTTCAAATATCTCAAATGATTGAGATTCCACTACAGTGAAAGACTTCCGGAGGCTGAGATCAGTAAGCTACTCCAGAGCTCATTCAAATGTGTAATGAGCCTCACAGTCAGGGCGTTTTTTAGACATAAAGTGAATCTAGCACATAAAAATTTGAGCCCATTACCCCCTGGGGCATTCAGAAACACCTGCCCTCTGTTCTCTGTGGAAGACCTTATCATCCACGTGAAGATAGTTTAAAAGTAAGCCTCCATTAGAGTTTTGCCCAGGTGAATAATCAGTTCTTTCTACTTTCCTGTGTCTTATTCTTGAAATACTTTTGAGGAACACCTTTAAAATGTGTCTGAAGATATTTTTTTTCTATTTAACCCCCTACATCCAGAAATGAGAATAGCATTGTTAAACTATTAAAAGAGAGTAATTACTCAGTCTTTTGACTTCCCATTTTAACACTTTCACATTAATTTTTAAAATAATGGTTTCATATTTTTCAAATTGTATGTCATGGTTTTCACCTCACAAAAAAGTGCAAATTGATTTAAAATGCGTGCATGCGTGTGTGTGATTATATGTTATCACTAATGAAGAAGCTATCAAATACTTGAAACCCTCTCAGTATGTTGGGTTATCTGTTGTTTAAAAGTAGTTTAATGCCACATTAATTTGAGCTCTAACTTAATTTTTAATATTCACAATATATTAATGCAAAATTCCTTTTCTTTTTTTCATCAAATGCTACTCATTTAATTCTATGCTGACAGAATTCTACCTTGATGTAACATGTATTGGCAAAAGAAACTGTGTGACAGCTCTAGTCCTATAGAATATTTGTTTGTTTTCCTCTTTTAGAAAGGAAAGTTTGTGATATAAATTAAGCAAATAATTCATTAGGTCACTAATGTAAGAAATGCATAGTAAAGCTCTGTTCACTTTTAGTCTATATGGATATGTGATGCTTGCAACATAATTTTAAATTAACATTTATCAAAGCAAAATATAAATCAATGGAGATTTTAAAAGATAAGAAAACCGGCAAGTATATATATATATATTTGTGCATCAGAAGGTAATGTATAAATACAAATTACTTCCTCATAAAAGTAGTAGTACACTTACACATGCTCACCAGCAAATTTTTTTAGACTGCAAACATGTCAACAAAATATTATTAACAAGGGAGACATAATCTCTCAATTTTTGTTTGCTTTTAAAATTCATCTAATTATATTAGTGCAGAGTGCTTTGAGCTATGACAAAATCCAGTGATCGTATGTTACCTCTTTTAGACAAAGCCCTTAAATAGTATGCATGAATTATCTGAAACCACACTGTAATCATTTTTAATGTTTTCATCTAAAAACATAAAAATTTTCAGTATTCTAGGAATCTTTGTTTTAAATACTGAGGTATTAAAATTATAAATTGGAATAGCTCTAAAAATGTGAACATATGAATTTGTGTAGAATTTTGTAAGAATGTACCCAGTTACAAATCTCTACAAATCCCAAAATCACGCCTTAGAAGCTTGAATTCCCCAAAAGGAGAACGATCATGAACATGACTGTAGTCAGGTTTTTCGGCCATTGCATAAGGCTTTCTTTAACACCTCCTTCCCTCAGTGTCCTCAAATCATGTTTGGTGACGGAATTATTCTTCACATACATCACATATTTTCAGTAGGAAACAAAATGCAATGTAGTTTCCTCCATATGAACTAATTATCTTTTTTCTGGAATGCCTGGTCATAATTCCCTAAAATAAAACGGTGATTTGTTTTCGAACTACTTGAAGACAGTATCATTTACATTGACCACAACTTTGCTGATGACACTTCCCTCAATTATGTCTTACTTGAAAATGTCAAAAGATAATTTAAGTTAGACAAATACCAGTATTAAATCAGACTCTACCAGTATCTAAAATATTAGCAAGACACTATTATGTTATTTTAAATAATTAATTCCTTGTTTAAAATTACGGAGCCAGTAGTATTCACCTACACTGAACACCTACTTCAAGTGGTTTCTTTAAAACAACGTAAGAAAACAAATTGCTTCTCTGGGTTAAATGAGCCCTGATTATTCAAGGCAGATCACACACATAAGAAATGGCTGAATGGGATGGGCCGTCCCTTTGAAATGAGGGAAGCTGCAGTAATTCTGCATAGAAAAGATTCTTCATAGAGTTGTTTGCAACAGACACATAGCTGTGTCGTATGTCTGCTTCTACTCCTTGCTAAGTGCACGCCGTTGTTTCAATGAATGGCAAGGAAAGCTCCCAGCAAGGTAAGAAGATAAAAAACACGCAAGCAAATAGAAGATCTTTAGGTTAAAAATGAAGTAGTCTATACAATTTGTTAACAACTAAAAGAAGACTCATGTGCCCAAACGACTTAACCACAAGCTTGGAGAATTAGATTGACTAGGAGATGGAACAAGTTTTCCAAACGTTTACATCCAAAGTTACGTCAGTCTAAGGCATCAGGAAGGCCCGGTGGGTCGCTCCAACCCCGGCATTCGGGAGGCCGAGCCACAAGCAGCAAATGTGCCACCTGACACTTTGTCTCCAGATTAGAAATCAAAAGCGAAGAAGGGCTGGGAATATAGCTTAGTGCAAAGGCCTTGGGTTCAATCTCCACTACCTCAAAAACCGAAGATAGAAATTAAATGTGTCAAAGTTCAGAGATAAAGAAACAAATTTGTTAGTATAAATCTATGCTTAAGGTGGTTAATGACTGATTAGAACACATGAACATAATCTTAATTATTATTTACATTGTCCCTTTCTATTATGATTAATTTTAATGCTATTTTTTGAATGTAAGCCCTCCCCTTTTTTTGCCGGACAGATTTAACTCATTTAATACATTGTATTTTCTTCTCTGCCTGATAAAACATAATTGTTAATTGCCTATTTTAAATCAAAGCAAGACACACAATTTAGTAGTTTAGTTACATCCTAGACTCGTCAAGCTACCTTCCTCATCCTCTATACATTAAATCTTTTATCAGATAATAAGAAATTTGAAAAGTGACACATGGCAAACTAAACAATATAAGAAATTGAAAATTTACAGATTATTGAAATAATATTACACCATGACTATTAAAGATTAAATTCACTTTAGTTACATCATAGTTAATTTCACAATTTAAATTTAGAGATTATATTATTATTCATAACTTAAAAATGTGTGTTCAATTAGGGTTCATTTTAATTAATGCAAACTACATAGCAAAGTAAAATGCGATGCTGTGATTTTACTCTCTATACAAGTATCACAACAAAATCAGTATGAAATTCAACTTCCAAACAGTCAGAGATTTTTTGGAGTGAGTAGAAGATTCACATTAAACAATATGACTAAAGTGTATCTAAAATATGTATATAGTTGTGAGAATCTGACAAATATTTTTTAAAAACCTATGTGTTTATCTCAAAATAACATTCTTGTGAACAATGAAATTTGTAATATTACATTTAAAAATCAGTATCCAGGGATACCTATTAATTATATTTTGCCATAAAATAACCACACCAAAGATCTCAGAAAAAATCTTGACTAGACCACGCAATAATTGTGAGAAAAATATTATAAACTTAAAAATTGTTATAGGAAACTGTAACCCCCCTAAAAAGATCCAAAAATCACCCCTAACCATCGTTGCCTATTATTATTAAAAACTTCCATTCATATATTTAATGTTATGCTTACTTAACTTTTTATTGTATTGTATTGTATTTTATTTTATTTTTTTGAGACGGGGTCTCACTATGTAGCCCAGGCAAGCCTCGAAGTCAGCAATGCTCCTGCCTCTGCCTTCTGAGTCCTGGGATTACAGGCATGAGTCACCATGCCTGGCATTGTAGTATGTGGTACTGATTGCTGGTTGTGGTATTGTTGCATGTGGTTGCTAGTGATTGAACCAGGAACTTAAGCTTAGTAGTAGGCAGGTGTCAGAACCCCTGAACTAAATCTCCAGCCCCATGCTTACTTAACTTTGTATATGTTCACTAATGGCATGTTGCAAATCACTATCTGCATTTCAAAGAAACTGATTTATGAACATGCCAATTAGTGATGGTGACACGTGAGGCTTAAGGATTTGTGAAAGAGAAAGTCATGTGTCAGGAAAGAGGATTGTTTAAATGAGCCTCATTAAAGTCAGAATAAAGACACAAAATATATGTAGGTTTGGAAGATGATGAACTTCAGGAGGGTAGACGTAGGGCTGAAAATGAGAAACTTTACTTTTTGCATCACTGGGGACTGGACCTGAGGTCCTCACACCACTGATCCATCTCCCTAGCTCTTTAATTTGCTTTTTTCTTTTCTGAGCCAGACTTCCTTAAAAATGGCAAGTTTCTCAGGGTAGGCTTGAACTTCCAGTGTGTGTGCCTCAGTGCTTTCGTGTGCTGGAGTTACAGGCGTGCACCGCTAGCCTGGCTTCACCAGGAAGGGGCCTCGGGCTCCTTGTAGAATACTTCACTATTCACTCACCAATGCAGCCTGTGAGCAGTTATGGTTGTCCAGGGTGCAGACACAATTTCTGAAGCGAGACACTACAGTGGTGATGGGTTATCGCCCTAACAGATTTTCCAATCCCAGGTGTACATCATTTTACATGTTTTTTTAAAGACCAGAAGTGTGTCTAATAATCTATAAAATGTTATATGAACAATGCATAGATGGAACGATTTAAAAGGTAATGTGTTGAGTCTTGATTGATGAGCAGGCCATGGGCATGCAGATGCGGAGAGGACTGGTTTTGGGTTGAAAGCATTCACTTTGAAAGCAGAACAAAGTGGATAAACATTCAAAAGTTTGAGAAAATTGCTCATCCATCAGCTTCCAAATCATGAAATGATCTGAAGCAGAAAATGTAGGTGTGGCTTCAATAGAAAAGGTTTTGAAAACCAGTTAATTTAACTAGATATAAATAGGAACATTATTGTGGCTGTCACAGCCTGCAGAACTTTTAAGAGGATAATACTGAGTTCTATGCTTTACAGAAACATTTGAATTAACTGACAGGACAAGCTCGTTGGACAAGTAGAGGTGTACTCATTGATTTCCATGAAGCAAGCAAAAAACCCAGACTGGGAAACAGTCTACATTCCAGTGTTCTGAATCTTCAAAATGCAAAGGGATGTTTGTAGCCAAAACTACTGCTGAGTACTTTGTGGCCAACTTAATCCCAAGGATGACTGTGAAAGGAGAAAAATGGTAAGATGAGCTGTTGAAAGAGTGATTCTAGCCCACTCTCTCATGCCTCGGGTAACGTCTGCAGCAATCAAGGATAGAAACCTATGGAAGAGCCCTAGATACTTTTTCTTCAACTCTTAATGAAGAAAATAGTAAGGCAGATAATGATCACAGTCTAATATGAAATTCGTTTGATAACTGTGAGATTGAAACTTCTTTTCTTATAAAAGATTGCTCTGGGTTTATTCTTTCATACAGAAAAGCTTACAAGTAAATCTTACCCTGTGAAGTTCTGGTCTGTAACTCACAGAATTGTGACAACATGGAGAATAATTATAGCATTTCAGATAATATATCCTAAGTGATCAAAAATCATATACATTTGCTCCAATCTTTCCTATGCAAAAACAACCCTTGCTATCTCTTAATCTACTAAGTTTCCAATTATTTTCTCTCTCATATATACTGTTCATTTCCCAAAATGTTCTTTAAAAAGTACTTGTCTTTAACATTGCCTTACCAAAAAATCAAACAGACTTTGACATTATGCTATTATATTGAAATGCATTTCCAGATGTCTTCCTAACTGGTTATGAGATTTTTTAATGAGACCCGAGTCTCTACCAGCATCAGCTTCACAACTATTGTTATTATTATTAATTCACTCATTTCCCCATCCTCCTCCCTCAGGACGAGAGAACTGTCCTGCTAGTTATTTAATTTTTGTTACTTTTGTAATGCCTTCATCCCTGATACATTTGCTAGCTGTAATCCCTTCGTTTTCATTCTCCACCAGAGTTCTTTTCATTCAGGTCTCACTGCCAGATGGCTCACAGCTCCAATCATGGTCTTATTAGTAAAACAAGAACACAATCCTGAAAACACACCTTTACTAAATTCTGAATAGTGTCCAGTTTCATAATCCTAGGATCAAGAAGTAAATATGCCATAATCAATGATTCTAGAATTAGATGGTCTTAGATTTTTAATTTTTTTTCATTAGCCACAAGATCACAGGGACAAGTAAATAATTCCTTTTAATTTTTTTTTAAAAAATATCTAAATTGGGGAGAGTAAGAATACTTACTGCCTTCGATAAAATTTGGATGAATTCGTAACTAAAAAGTTCATAAAAAATGCCAGGCTCCTGATAAATTTTTGATAATTATTAGCTCTGAATTCTAGGAATATGTTTTAATTTATCAAAAGCATAGCTTTCAAACTTTAATTTCCACTATATTTCTGGGTTTATCTTATACATTTAGTAACCTACAGCAGCCACTTCTGTGTATTTATGATTTGTTCTCCAGTTCAGAACTTTGGTTGATGTAATTCCCGGGACCTAGAATGTCCTTTGTCTCTGTCAGTTAAATCACACAGATAATACTCTAACCCCTGCACCAAAATGAACTCTATAAATCTTTCCCTGATTCCACCATGCGGAATGTTTCCCAAGGATCAGCAGATGCACCTTATTTTAATAAAGCAAATATCTTGTTCCACTGTGAATGAGAAACTTTAATGCAACACGGGATCACTGAAAACGAGTATGAAGGGGGAAACTTAATTGCAATTAAATACAGCATTATCTCCCTCAACCTAATTGAAAGCAAAACAAATTACATCTGGTTTAAAATTTTGTTTCGGAGTATTGTTCCATGCAGAAATTTTTAGCATTTTCTACGAAATGAGAAATATTTTTTGTAAGAGAATTTAATAAGAAATTAAAGTCATAGCATTGTTATACCTTAAATGAAACTGGGTGTCAGAACTTAGCTTCTGTTTGTCATTTATGGCACCATAATGATACATAACAAAACTGTTGTGGAAGGTAGAAAACAGAAAAGTCTGAGAACCATAAAATCACAAGACCTGCACAGCAAGTCCCATGAATGAACCTTAAGTGGAAAGTAAAATTCTTGCAGCATGTTAAGACTTTGGAAATGGATCATGACACCATTTGCTGTTTCTATCTGATTTTGAAAGATGAAAGGACAAGTATATAGAGGTACAAGTAATAAGTCTAATATAATCAGGTTTACTAGATAATAAGATTTTACTGAAGACAATGGACCTAAGCAAACCTCTGAATCTGTATGCATTCTGATACTGATTATACACTAGACAAAGATGTTGGTCTATCATACAGAAAAATACAGGCTTCAGAGTACAAGATTATTTAAACTGCTTTGATGATTTGAAGGCGTTTGTCTTTTGCGCAAGGACACCAGAGCTCTCAGGGTTGAAAATATCCTTTCAAAGCCCAGAGTTCACAGCAATAAGCATGTATAATTGGCAAACTATGAATGAGTCAAGTCGTTTACAGACTTTGATTTGTGTCATGGTTTAAGCTTATCCTGGATAAAATATAAACCCTTACTTTTTGAAATCATCACATATAATGTCATACTCCTTATACTGAAACAAAAATCTGTTGGTTCAAAATTAAGTATTCTTTGTCAGATTATTAGCAATGAACCCTACATTGTCAAGGAAATTTACAGTTTCCTCTCCATAAACATACAAGTTCAGAAATCATGAGGCTGTGAAATTTCAGAAGGTATAATCATGTTCTCTAACTGATATGCTCGTAAAGTGAGTGCAAATAAACCTGTGCCATGTGTCACCCATTCCTCTGCACTGTCTGCCCCTCTTGCCTGATGGATACACAGTAAAGGTGGGAATGTTGTACTTCTAGAAAGTGTTATATGAAAGAACATATTTACTGCAGATACAAATAGTGATGCATTGTGAAAAAAGAACACTTGCAGTCTGATATTTCTCTGCAGTAAAAGAGGGCATAATTGGTTCTATTTAAGCCTAGAATTTTAATTTTGTCCATACTCAGCCTGATGTCATTGTTCCAGTTTTAACTGAATACACAGGCTGCCCACAACACTTAATGAGTGCTTTCTTTGGGCTGTGTACTTACTGCTTTAAAATATGTTAAATAATTTGATCTCCACAATGGGCTTTTGAGGATCCTGTCACAGAGAGGGAAAGGAGTTACAGAGAGACCAAAGAAATTCCAGAAGTCACACAGCTAGCAAGGAGCCAGGTCAGGATTTCAACCACGGCACACTCTGCTCGTAGGCTATAAAAAGTAGGCCATGAGTTCACAGAAAGTAGAAGCAAGGTTTTTAAAACAAAGTAGCCTCATGTGGTGATGTGTACTTGTAATCCCAGGATTCTGGGAGGCTGAGGCAGGAGAATCGAAGTGTAGTTGCCCATGTTGTGCAACTCAGTGACTTAATAAGACTTTAAAAATGGAACAAAAGTTCCGGGTATTGAAGGCCCTGGATTCAATCCTCAATTGTCTCAGGGGGGTGGGGCTTCGAGTAATGCAGTGTCAAGATGCGTAATATTAGTGGTGCTTATGAAAATCTCTTCCAAAAGAAGACTAAAATATTTTTTAACTTTTACTAAGCATGCCACAATCCAATCAGAAGAGTAGAAAGGGCTTTGTGTTCATTTTAAATGAATCTGACAATTTACTAGGACTACAATGCACATAAGGATGGTTGACTCATTTCTATAAAAATGATCTCAAAGGAAGACTAGCCATTTACATGGGGTGTGGGGACAGAAGCGATGTATAATAATTATGGCCCAAAGCGGCTGACACTGACGTGACCGGACCTGAGAGTGTTTATCCCCGTGATAGAACAGCTCACTCATATCAAATGAGAAGCCATGAGGCTGTGTTATCACCCGTAATCAAATGGGTCTAATTCCCCTTACCTCCTCCACCGGAGCTGTGATAGTATTTTTAGTTTCCCCCTGGAAATCTCTCAGGAGTTTTTCAGTTTATTTAGTTATTATATTTGTACTTTACATTAAGTTATTGATCTTTTTATTTGCACAGGAGTTGGTGAGTGCAAGAGCCACATTCATTTTCCTGTGTACCAGGGCTTGAGAACATTTATATAATATCGTTCAGGGCCAAACACGACCACAGGTCACAGAACCCAGAATACAGTGGGGCTCAAAGGTAAGTTATTTTCGAACATGAGACCTACTCTTCAGAGTTTTCAGAGGACTTGACTAAAATACTAGGCACAATACTTAAAAATAATTTTTAGGTGACTTAGGGCTTCTTTATCCTAAAAAAATAGTACCAAGGACAATAGGATCTTCTCAGGGGAAGGTGGGTTAAGTGTGAAAAACTGTAAATCAATACAAAATAAATATATATTTAAAATTGACTTCAAGGGCCGGAGGATTAGCTCAGTGGTTCCGGTGCCTGCCTCGCAAGCGCAAGGTCCTGAGCTCAATCCCCGGTAACCACATACAATGCTGGGCGTGGTGACCCATGCCCACCAGCAATCAATACCACATACCACAGTGCCGGGCATGGTGGCTCACGCCTGTCATCCCAGCACTTGGGAGGCAGAGACAGGAGGATTGCTGAGTTCGAGGCTTGCCTGGACTACATAGTGAGCTCAGGGCCAGCCTGAACTACAAAGCGAGACCCTGTCTCAAAAAAAAAAAAAAAAAAAAAAAAAAAAAAAAAAAAAAAAAAAAAAAAAAAAAAACTGACTTCAAAACAATGTGATATGCCCCTTATAAATCATTTGTTTTCACTAAGAGAAGGTAATCTTTCTTTATATTAGATATTGCATCATACTTTCTATATGTAAGCATAGAGAAGACATAATATGTGAAGAAGTACTACAAAATTACCAAAGTTTATATTCATAGATCTCGGGTCCAATTTTAACTGTGAGAAATGAAAATTGGTTTCTCTGCTACTTCTTAAAAATAAATCTGTGAGCCTGAATTGAAGGGATATAAACAATAACAACTTTTCAATGAGTAAAGAGGTGCTTGTTATAATTTGACAAGCAATGTTCTTTATACAATTCCAAAAGAAAATTTAAAAGTACAGATTCTCAAATCTTTCACTCAATTTAAGCTCTGAGGAGCTAGAATTCAATTTTTCAGCAAAAGACATTTCCGTAATCTCTACTAACGAGCAATCTTTTTGTCTACACAAAATTAAGTATATAGTTATATACATATATATAATTCATAAAATATTCATATACCTGTTTCCAAAATTATTCACAACAGCTTGAATTTGACAGGTCTTATTTTATGATTCTTAACTTACTTGTAACAATTTGTAAAATTAGTAACTTTATTACATCATAGTTTATCTACACATATTTATAAAACAGTCACTTCGTTAGAGCTATCCATGTTATTACTAAATTTCAACTAAAATCCAGTTTCTTATTTCAAAATGTTCCCTTTCTCTTAATGTTTAAGTATGTGATTAATTCAGTGTTTCACACTACCAAAATAAGACTGTATCTTATCTGACTCCCCAAAATACTAATCCAAAATATCATATATTGACTCAAAATATAAGGAAGGTAAATGGCATAAATGGCCTGGTTACTATGCTTTTCAAAATGATGAGGAAATCACGTATCACTATCATGTTTAAAAACAGCAGTTGTGTTAACATTGAGTATTAATAATGGTCGTTTCCTTTTTATTTTATCATGTGCCATTTCACACTGTCACCATAGATTTTTCTTAAAATTCATCAGAGGCTAATACAACAAAAACGTGTAAAAATCCCCTAATAAGAGAAGTAACAGTAGCCTTTTTATGTGACAAAGTAAGATATTTTAAACTCCACATATCTGGCTTCACTTGATACACTATTATTTTATTTAAATTTCTGATGCATACTTGTAAAGGACACAATGTATGCTATTCCTTGCACAGACAAACAGCGCAATTAACACCTGCACGTGTCCTTTTGTACTCTACTCAAATTGTTCCTGGGCATTTTATTCTCCATTTCAAGTCAGTGAATGAGGCAGGAGAAAAAAGTCTGAAAAATGCAAAATGCTTTTCTATAAATTTGTGAAGAAAAAGTATAAAAAGTCGTACAAAGAGATGCAGAAGAAAGGGAAATAGAGAAAAGCAAGGCTTTCTCAGTTGTTTCGCCTTTATCCTCTCGTCAGTCAAGTCTCCTCAGTCCTTGGCCAGAGTCAGCCTGAGAAAGTATTTGTGAGAAATGCGACATCAAAGGCTGTGAAAGTGTTATTCAACCCAAGCTCAGGGGCATATGCAAGCATTTGGAGTCTCTGCTGCTTTCTAGGCAAAACATGTCCTTATCCCTATGGAGTAAGTCACAGTGTCAGGGCCAGGATATTTCCTGAAATGTGTCAGTTCACTCTTTCATAATGCCTCCTCTTGTGTGCTTTTCTTCAAGTCAGATTAACTGATCGCTATCTTATCTGTGTAGCATTTGTCTAAATACTTAACATTTATTATGCCACCTCCCCCCTTTTCTTCCCCATGCACAATTTCTCGATCCTTTTAAACTCTCTTCAGATGTAATGTTTCTCAAAATGTTAATCTCTTTAATCTTTCAAAGACTCTTTAAGTATCGAGGTCACAATTTGTCACAATGCTCTCTAATCTGTGCTTCAAGAAATGAGAAACGCAGGCATCTCAATTTTTCTATTCTCCTTTAATAATCGCAAATTACTTATTGAATAAGCACTCAGTTAACATATTTAAATATTTGTTTCTATAAAAACTGCCAGATTAAGAATATGTTTCCATCAATAAGAACATTTTAGAGGCCAGTACCAAGCATTTTAGGCAGATTTAAAACAGAAGGTAGCTCTGAGGATACTAAGAAAAGTCACACCCAAAGAGCACACACAATAGCTAAGTTGTCTTTCCAGTTTACACATCTGTATATATTATATTAGACTCTAATGATAGTTTTCCCTATATTGTTGCACAGATACCTTGGTACAGAATTTCAGACTCAACTATTTTATCTACTTTAGTAATATAAAATTCAACATACAGGCAAACTAATCTTCAATAAGAGGCCAGAATAGTACCAATGCTTGGAGTAACAGTGAATGGAGCAGGCAGGATAATTGATTTCCTAAAATACTTTTTTTTTTTTTTTTTGAGACAGGGTCTCGCTTTGTAGTTCAGGCTGGCCCTGAGCTCATTATGTAGCCCAGGCAAGCCACTGCGAACTCAGCAATCCTCCTGTCTCTGCCTCCCTAGTGCTGGGATTACAGGTGTGAGCCACCATGCCTGGCATTGTGGTATGTGGTATTGATTGCTGGTGGGCGTGAGTCTCCATGCCCAGCATTGTATGTGGTTACCGGGGATCGAACTCAGGACCTTGTGCTTGCCAGGCAGGTGCCAGAACCACTGAGCTAACCCTCTGGCCCTCCTAAAATACTTTTTAATACTTTGGCTCTTAGACACAATACTTAGAAATACTTTGGTCTCTGATTACACAGACGTTTTCATGTTGAGAGTATTTCTTAAGCTCCACATGTATGACTTTATAGATTTTCATTTGAATGATTCCTTGATAAAAAAAATTTAAAAATGTTTCATATTAAAAGGTCTATTTTAATCAAACAATTAAAATGTAAATAACTTCATGAGAAAAGTAGGGAAATGTGAGTAATAATGAAACCATCACTATAGTAAAGAAATTTATTTTTAAAAAAAATAGTGTTCTTTTTGCTTTGTTAAAGATAAACACTATCTTTATATAGCCATGCTGGTATATTAATGGATGATTCAGTGGTGGTCCTGGGTTCTGTTGAAAACATCTGTATTTGGGTTTGGATTAAACAAACTTAGCAAGGGGAAACTAAGGAAAATTTAGTACACTGATCTTTCTATTTGTATTTCCTTAAAGTATTCCACATTTCAAAATGCTTTAAAATATAATTTAGAACTCTGTAGATGGTGTAACATTGTCCTTTATGGCCCTTACTACAAAAATTCAATTCAATTAAGAATCAACGTAAGGGGGCTAGGGATTTGGCTCAGTGGTTCTGGCATCTGCCTCACAAGTGCAAGGTCCCACGTTTGGTCCCCAGTACCACCCAGAACTGTTGTGGCTCATGCCTGTTATCCCAGCACTCAGGAGGCAGAGGAAGGAGGATTGCTGTGAGTTTGAGTCTTGCCTGGGCTATATAGTGTTCTCAGAGCTACCCTGAACTACAAAGCGACAGCCTGTCTAAAAAAAATAAAGAAAAAAATTAAGGTAAGGCTTCCAAAACATAACTAGATTTCATGTGAGGCATAATTCTAAAGCAAAACAATTCAAAGTGGCATTATTAGAATTTTATACAAAATTATCAGATCAGTCTCCAGGGTTTATACACATTTTCTAATGATGTAATACTTGAAATAGCACATCTGCTCTCGTATTTATGGACCTATTTCTAGTACTTACCACTCAGATTAAAGATATATCAGAAACACTGTACCTCAGGAACAGCATAAAATGTATACATCATGGGGATAACTTTATCTATTTTGTCTCCTGATGCCACTGTCGATTCGGAAGCTAATGACATGTTGCATTTTAAGATATGAACCCAAGGCCAGGTTTAGTTTGACACAAAAGGAGAAAGATCTCACCATTCTTCTTACATCCTTATCTCAGGTGCTTCAAAGATTAATCCAGAAAATATGCATTTGTAATTGATTTTACTTATGTATTACTTTTATGCTTAGGAGTTTTAAAAGACATTTATTAGCCAATTATGACAGGAACATTTATAAATGTACTGTTATGGACTAATGTACAAACTAATTTTCAGGCCAAATATAATTACTGGCATATGTGAGACTATTAAAATCCTTGACAATAAACTAGTTTTCTCTGGTAAAATCTATGATAAATAATTATCCCTCATAGGTGATACCTCAATCTCAGGTAAAATTCTGGCTATCACCAACTTTAAAAAGAGGGGGAAAACCTGGCTTTTTTTTTTTTTTTTGAGACAGGGTCTCACTTTGTAGTTCAGGTTGGCTCTGAGCTCACTATGTAGCCCAGGCAAGCCTCGAACTCAGTAATCCTCCTGTCTCTGCCTCCCGAGTGCTGGAATCACAGGCGTGAGCCACCACACCCGGCACTGTGGTATGTGGTGCTGCTTGCTGGTGGGCGTGAGTCTCCACACCCGGCATTGTATGTGGTTACTGGGGATCAAACTCAGGACCTTGCACTTGCGAGGCAGGCGCCGGAACCACTGAGCTAACCCTCCAGCCCCTGGCTTTTTAATAATGTTAGTAGGAGTTAAAAATAATGTCTTCCTTATAAAACATAAACATGAGAACCACAAACCTATTTCCTCTGCAGGGCACTGGTTAATTTGCTGCATTTAAACACTTTGAGCTTGTCCTCAAAAAATACAACCAGTCTTTAAAAATAAAGGGGCTAAAATGGACTGTGTCATATCACTGTTTTTCAACAAACACCACGCTGCATGATAATGGCTTCTGATGACAAAGTGATCATGATGAAAATAAATTTATTTGCGTGTCAAAAAATATCAGCCTGTTCTTTCTCTGGTAATTAATGCCTATACTTAAAAATCAAATGTAATAGACTAAAAGTGTAATGTTTCAGTCTATGCATGTGAGGACCCACAGAACTGAGTCACGAAACTAGAAAGAAACAACCACATTTATAATTACTGGTTAAACTCAGTGACTTAAAGGTAGCAGTAGAAATGTTGATTAGCAGCCTGCTGTGTATATAAAGACAAATTTTCTCAGAATACAAATCAAATATTACCTTCTCAATTTAAATAGATAAGAAAGGTGTCTCTACAAGAAAGAATATGAGTTTCTGCTATTCAACATACATAATATATGTATGTATATGATGTTGCACGATAGGTAATAACATCATATATATAAAACCAAATTTTACCTTTAAAATGTCCAGTTTAAAATTTGTTCTATCCATGTTCAGTGGTAGCAATTGCATTCTGAGATTCAGTGATACCGAATCCTCGCTGCTCTTCCCACCTCACCTGATAAAGCAAGTTCCTTGCGATTGCAGAGCATGTTTGGAACTCAGTCCCACATGTCAAAGATACTTTTACATTCTAGATAACTTTAAAGTGACTCACACAATGATGATGTCAGCTTTCTCTCAGGCATGTTATCTAATCTGCAACAAGGAATATCAGATTCTGAAACAGTTTCCAAGCTGTATCAACTACATGGCACTAATTCCTATACAACAAACTTCAGAAGACACAGATTCAACAACAACAAAAAGTCTAGAACACTGAGTATTGAGTAATGTTTAATGATCTTTATATGCAATTTGGCTTGGATATTCCATACTTATTTACAGTATCTTTATAACTTGCTGCACTTAAAATTTGACTTATAAATCTTCAGTAGAGTGAGGCAGGAAAAACTCGCAAGTAGACATTCTTTCTCATTGAATAATTCTATTTATAGTTTAATTGATAATCTTCTTTCATTAGGTTCATATGGTGGACAAAGCTTACATGGGTTTACTTCCAATGTATAAAATAAGAAAGAGGATGAAAGTGATCTGTAATATAAAATGAAGTATATGAAAAATTAATATGTTGAATATATTCTTAATAAGGTGATAGTATGCATGAAATAAGCTGCTGTGAATAAAAAAGACTCATACTAAAGGACTATAAAATAATAAAATAAAATATAGATTATTTTTCTGTTTTCTCTTTATATGCTTGTGATAATATGCTGGCTAAAAATAAATCTGTGAATGAAAATATATGATTAAGGGGCATGTACATAAATAATGCCTACATAGGAATTAAGTTGAAAAACATTGACTAATCCTGGAAGACCACACATATATATTGGCTTCATAAAAATGTGAGAGATGAAAGGTAATAGATGAAGCCACTTATACATTAATTATGCAAAAGAAAGTTTCTCAGATTCAAAATGAGTAGTTAAAACTCTAGGAGAAGTAAGAAACACAGAGAAATGACACTTCTGCACAGGATACAAAATAAGTTCTTAGCACAAATCAAGATAACTTTAGGGCCAGAGATTTAGCTCAGTGGTTCCAGCGCCTGCCTCGCAAGCACTAGGTCCTGGGTTCGATTCCAGTAACCACATAGAATGCTGGGTGTGGTGACTCACGCCCACCAGTAATCAATACCACATACCACAGTGCGGGGCGTGGTGGCTCACGCCTGTAATCCCAGCACTCGGGAGGCAGAGGCAGGAGGATTGCTGAGTTCTAGGCTTGCCTGGGCTACATAGTGAGCTCAGAGCCAGCCTGAACTACAAAGTGAGACCCTGTCTCAAAAAAAAAAAAAAAAAACTTTAAAATTTCAAGGTTTCAAAAAACTACATCATATTTTGGACAAACAGGTTAGATGCATTTGAACATCTTGACTTAGTTCAAATTGCATTTCCTTTTATAGAGATACCTTATAAAGACTGACCATAAACAAATACAATACAACTAATTTTAAAAGTAGCAAGTTTTGAAAATAAAGATAATTTGGTTGAAGATATCAAAAATTGTGTGTGTGTGTGTGTGTGTGTGTGTGTGTGCCCGTGCTTCAATAAAGGAATAGCATTAAAGAAAATCTAGATACTTAGAAAATTCCCAGCCATCCATTATCCATCCACAGTCATTTAGCATTTATGATATACACAGCTGGGTAACAAGCATAAATATTCCAAGAGAATAACTGTCTCAAGAAACAACGCATACTACAGCAAAAACAGTTTTGGCAATTTCAATAACTGGTGAGAAAGTACATGCAAAATACAGTCCCTAAAGATGACCAGGTCAGTTTCACTTTTCAGAAATGAAGGTTTGGATAAACCACAGGTCAAGCTATCGGAATATGGTTGATTTTTGATGCCATTTTAGAGCAGCACTTTAGACACTGCAGAGAACTAGACAGTGAGAATGTTGGCGAAAGAAACTATGAAACTATTCATCACAAAAGGAACTCGAATTTCTGGGGTATGAACTGGCTCCTACCCATTCTGCAGCGCAAATTTTAAACCACACGAGATAAGTCATAGCTGATATGTAAATAAGTTCAACAGACAGGTGAATGGATGATGGCCTGAAGATGAGTGTATGGCTCTATTCCACATATGCATTGTAAGGTTCTTAGAGCCTTCACCCCAAATCATACTGGTGAGGGGGGATCACTACCCGACAACCAAAGAAAAGAGAAGTGTAGAATTGCCATTGTAGAGCGATAGGCAGGCTACGTGGAACTGCTGTGTTAGATAACGGATGTGATCATAGGAGCTGTACATAAATTACTGTCGTTCAAAGTAGAACAGATCACAACTCTGCAAACACTCCATTCTAGCAAGAGATATGCAGGAAATATGATTAGGGTTAGGCATTGTTGAAAACTGACCCTGAGTTATCCTTTGTTTCCTTCTCATGGGGTCAAAGTGAGTAAACTATTTTGATGATGAAATAGTTATAATCTCTCAGTGAAGAAAGTTAATGGAAAAATAAAATGACTAGTGTGATTTTAAAGCAAGAGATTTGCTACAAAGAGATAAACTGGAAAAAAAAAAGAAATTAGGTCCACAAGTCTAGATATGTATAAAGAATCAGTGAATAGTACAAATAAAAATATATATCTCAGAATGTAAATAAGTAAAACAACTTGGAGGAAAATGAACATAAAATAATATTTTTATCAGAAAAGAAAAAAATAAGATTCTAAAAAACTGGCCAACCATTTACTGATGCCTGGGTCCAGAGACACAAATATTTTTTTTTAATAGAAAAGGTCTTGAATAAAAATGCTTATTTGTAGACTTTGACCATCTGTACATTAGAGGAACAGACATATCTCAATGATAACACTACATAGTCGTATATAAATGTGAGATTAACACAGGTGATGCCATGCAGTATACAATCCCACTGCTCTGGAGACTGAGGCAAGAAGATTGTCAAGTAAAACACTGCCTGGGCAACCTAATGAGACCTTGTCTCAAAATAGATTAAGGGCTGGAGATTTAGCTCAGTGGTTCCAGCTCATGCCTCGCAAGTGCAAGGCCCTGAGTTTGATCCCCGGTAACCACATACAGTGCTGGGTGTGGGGATTCATGCCCACCAGCCATCAATACCACATACCACAGTGCCAGGCGTGGTGGCTCATGCCTGTAATCCCAGCACTTAGGAGGCAGAGGCAGGAGGATTGCTGAGTTCCAGGCTTGCCTGGGCTACATATTGAGCTCAGAGCCAGCCTGAACTACAAAGTGAGACCCTGTCTTAAAAAAAAATAGATGATTAAAAGAAAATAGAGCTGGTGATAGAAGACAGTAGTAGAGCATTGGCCGAGCATGCACAAGGGCCTGCATTCAATCCTGAAGAGGAAAAAATAATAACAATAGTATGAGAAAAATGTGTATCAATACAAGCAGTCATATTATTGTGAATGCTATGTATTCTCTTACATATTACTGAACTGAAGAAATTCTGAAAGCTCGTAGAAGGCAGGCCAAGATACAGAAGGGGCTGGATGAGATGCTGCCAAAGAAATCATGTTCTACAATTCCAGTCAACAGTGGGTTTGAAGATCTCATAGAGAAAATATAGATGGAGGCTTCCACCATTGTTCCCACAGCGAGATTTACTGAAGAAGTATTTTGGGTAAACTGCCAATATTTTAATAGAATTCTTTGAAAATGTGGCTCATATTTTGTTTTGAAGTGGGAGAGATCTGAAATTTCAAAAGCACTCACAAGCGGGCAAAAATAAAGTTAGACAGCCTGAACCAACTTGGTGTGCACAGATCAGTCTCAGAGTTAGAGGACAGGAAGACAAGATGGATCCTGACACTATTCCATAAGTGATTCCCTGCAGTCCTATGATTCTATAATGTCATGAACTTGGAAATTTAAAAAATCATCCTGTCACATTAGCTGTTCACTTTTTTCAATATCAGTTATTATGGCATGGCACCTTATGCCAGTGAAAAAGTTTCACAAATGTATTTGTGTTGGTTCTCACATGACTATCTTCAGGGTTGGTTATATTTATTGTTAAGAAATCAACATATTTCCAAGTAACAAGTCCTTATGTGTTTATAATGATATTGTTTAAGTTTACTGGAACTGCAGATACACATTCACTGATGAACAAATTGACATGAAGCTCAAAATGTAAAGGGAAAATCATATATAACTATTGGACTTTAAGTTATATAAATAACATAATTTTTATCAATTGTATCATTAAACCTACATTATTTTTATATTTCTTATCATATGAGACCATTCGGATTTTTCCATTTAACATACTGTGCCATTTGAAAGATGAAATTTTACATATGATATCTATATTTTTTCTTTCCTTTTTTTTTAAATTGAGGAGCTTGCATATGACCACCAGGCAAGCTGCATCCTGACCCTTGATATAATTCTGAATGAATCATTGGAATATTGATGACAAAAATGTTACTCTAAAGTTCCAGAGAAGATTTTCTTCACTTTGAAAGTATGATTTAAAGTATTCTAATAAGAATTAAAGGCAAAGAAATCTAAGACCAACATTTTCAGCTAAACTTAAATACAGTGTTTGGAATATATAGGCATATTTTATATATTTAAATTTATTTTCTCAACCTGTCAGTGTACCCTTCTGCTAACCTGTTATGAAAATTTAAGCTCCGTACCAAAGATAAGAGGAAAGAGCTCAGAAAGTGCTCACGACTAATTCAGGAAGTACTGACAGATGTGTTCAAGATTACTCCTAATTTTAAGAAGGCTTTTTCTCATATATCGTAAAAAGAAAAAGTGACTGTAGACATTTTAAGACACTAAATTCTTAATATGTACATATGTTTAGCCTTATGTAAACTTTGATTTCATGTAGCGTTTAACTCTTGTAGTGGTATAGAAATGGGGAGTTATTGTTACAGATGATGGTCTCATTTGTATTTTAACCATATTTTTACTTCCTCATCCTCACTTTGTAAGTGACAGTGGCAGCCTCATTAGGCTTCTTCAGCGCATTACAAAAATAAATAAATACACTTCAACTTTTCTGAACATCAAAATGTATATATTATGTTCATTATAAAACTAAATGCATGTTTAGCAGAAGAAAAAACAGCCATCTCAATAATTATTTAAACATTCTGATTAAAAGCAAGTAATTAGTGTCAATTTTTAGCTCCTTTAATTACATAAAGGACATGCTTTTTAATTTAGAAAAATCAGAATATTTCCATTCCTGATGATAAATGACACAAATGTTAAGAATTATCATCCTATCGAGGGGTGGGGAGAAAATAGGAATATTTTGGCTGGCATTCTGTACTATTAGATCAAGAATAAGTCGATGATGCCTATCAAGTCAGAATGAAGATATCATTTTAGGGATAATTGGATGAATCCAAGGTGGAATTAAATAGTAAAATTTATTTAGAATTTAGATATGATTAAAATCATAAGCAGAGCTAAGAATAGTATAAGTACAAATCAGATTTGTCCACTAATTTTCCATCCAGGTCACACCTCAGTCCAAACATAAATTTTGAGCAGTTTGAGCCAGCTCAAACAGATAAAGAAAATAGGACAGTTATTAAAAGCAACTGTACTCCAACACATGTGTGTGGATAACAGAGAAATCTAAATTTGCTTGGTAAAATCAGATTCATTCTGTGATTCCCACCAACACACATACCTGCTAATGTCATAATCCCTGCCACCAAGTCTCCACATGAAAACATTAGTTTGTTTTTAAGTAGGACAACATACTGAAGTGTATGTAGCATGGTCTTATTAATAAATATTATTAGGATATTTCCTAATATTAAAAAATTTAGTCAATGGAAAAAGAAACTTGTTGATGAAAATTCCAGCTATACATGTAAGTGTAATTTTACCAAGCATTTACTAAGAGCAAAAGAAGATGCTTCTTTTCAATTATATTTGAAATAAATTTACCAGATAATATATGCAGAAAGTAAATATTTGTATTTATTTAAAAATATAAATTCAATTTCTTGGAATCACATGCCCCATCAATTTCTTGCTTTGGAATTATAGATAGTGTATTTATACAAGATATGTTCTTATTTCAAGTGAAACAACATCGAAAATTTTGAGATTTATTTTCAATAACATTAAATCTTAAATCTAGAGGGGCACAGAGATCACTCTAGTCTTCACTCATTAAAATTTGATTTGGGGGCTTTTTTAATGAGGTCATTTTTGTGAAAATGTAAATTTAAACTGTAGGACTCTGATTATATCATATGCACTTCAATTCGTCATATAAGTGTGATCTCTGTGCATATTACAACTTCAGAAAAAGCTAAGTAAATATCGATGACTTATAGACAATCAGAATCATTTGTTTCTGAAGTGATTAAAGTACCACATCATGTTGGGGTGTGTTCCTAAAAAGCTGAAAAAGCTAAACACAATCTTTTGTGACTCGCCATATGATCATTGCAGTGCTCACAATGTGTATATCGGATGAAAATCTGCGATTTAATCACTTAGCTCTCACTGATTTTCCCGTCACTGTCCAGACTGGGAGCAAGAGCCACCCCGGAATCGCCTGTGCCCTTCACATTCTACATAAGGGTGAAAACATGTCCTGTTTTTTCATGGTTATGGTTGTCCCTTTCCATTTCATCGGGCATAAAAGCAAAGTTACATCGATAAACTGTCTCATCTCTTGTTTCTAGCTTATGTCACAATTTTTTGGCATCTTATGATGAGAGAAAACATAATAGAGAATGGAGTTTCAATACAAGATAAAGTCATCTTTTGATTGAGTTATGAGTTTCACCTTTATCAACTATTATTTATGTGGTTTGACTAAGATATTGAATTATAAATAATATCTGCCCACAAACTAAAAGCAAAAGATTCCTATTTAACAGAAAACAAATAGGAAAACTTCATGACCCAGGTTCTCAAAGGAAATCTACTACAGAATTTGAAACCGTTATTATTGTTCATAATGCTTAAAAATGCACTTGAAGAATATCCCAACACTCGAAGATCTAAGTGAAACGATTACTGGCTCAGTGTCAGAAGAAGTTTTTTTAACTGAGAGAAGAATCATGCTGTATTCTTAGACTTCTATCCTAAAGTTTCCCTGGCTCTGATCAGAGACCTGAATCCACATAGTCCATTACAAAACCAAGTTGAAAGATCAGCATGATGCCTACACAGCATTCTGCATTGAGAGTAATCTGTTGGGTATCACTTGGTGAAAAGAATGATTAGACAATAATGTAATCAGCCATCAGTGAGCAAAATGAGAGCTTTCGGTGATTCAAGTGTCAAGGGTTGAACTGTGTCACCTGAATATAACCCTTCAAAGCAAACAGAAATCAACTAAGCAAGAGTGTCACGCCTTACTTTTAAAAATGTTCTAAATAAAAGCAAAAGTCGTGCTTTATTTTTATGACACAGGAGCCCACCTTGTTGTCAGATATGTTCGCTTACTCATACTGAAGTGCCCCCTGCATTCGGAGGTCACCTTTGCCCTTGTTTCTAAAACCAACCCGAACCTTACTTCCACCAAGAGGTACATGCTGAATGTCATTTCCTCAAACAGGAAACACTCTTACACAGCCTTTAGCACAATACTTACTCAAATATGGTGGTTTATAAGGCGCTCGTGTAGTAGACAGCAGTCCGTCCAGCTCCTTCCTCTCCAGAGTGCTGTGCAGGGCCTTCTCTTTGCCAAAGGTGGAGAAAGACCGCTCTGCCCCAGGCTGGGCTTCTGGAGTTTCAAACACCTCCGTGTCGGGAACAGAGTCCATGCCAGGGACATGCAGATTGCTGCGGTAATCAGCAGCCTGGCGTCCATCAGAAGGGACAAAAGAAGGCATCCAGCACCGATCAGAGTGGCCCAGTGCTTTACACTCCTCAGTGCAGTTGGAGAACAGATCCATACCTGTCAACAACACAGAAAGGAAGCACAGATGTAGTCCTCAGCAGCACGGTCGCTGCTCGGCCAAGAGACTGTGGGTGACATAGTCGGACCGGCGAAGATGCCTTAACAAATTTCTTGTGTCTTACACTGGGAGGGGCAAAAAAAAATCCCTTTTTAAAATTTTCTCTGTCACTTAAAAATATAAATGATCTGCGAGTGTAAAGGAAAAGCTTCTTTTGACAAAGATGCCTGAGAGAGAGATGTGTTTACTAGGATGGGGGCAGTGCTTGATGTAAACAATGTATTTGAATAATTATGAAATGGTGAATATGAGAGAACAGATTTGTTTAAAAGACTATCAAAATAAGAAAAAAATTAAGATGTAAAGTCATGTGCAAGAAATACTAACGACGATATTGAGGTTATAAAAACAGAGTAAAATCCAGCAGAAATACGACATGCACATTAAAAAAACAGTGAATAACAGGAATGAAACATAATTACATAGGGAACTAAAAGCATGCTTTCTTGGGCTTCTGGGAGTTGACTTCTCAAGGTATTTCTCGTTGGAACTGTGGTAGTGCATATTACGAGAATCACTTCTAACTCATCACCTTAGACAAATCCAGAACAAATGACCGTAATTAGTGAAACCAAGGCAACCAAATACACTGTGAATCAGCTACAGATACTATTGACAGGTACCTTATTACTTGTTCTATATTGTAAATACTTGCCCTGGTCAGGACACAAATGTTTACCAAACCTACACTACCAAGATTTCAAAAGACCACTTCAAGTTTTATTGTCTTCTTTAGATTAATAATGCTTTAATAACATTGATCATCTCCATATGATCAGGAAATCTTTTCGTGTTTCTTAGGCAAGGCTTAAGAATTTTGGAGTTCTGTAGAATACTATTTGATATCTGTTTGACATTTAGCAATATATGAAAGAAGAAATGAAATTACCACTTCAGTGTTTTTCTAATCACAGTAATATATTTATTGAGTATGTTTTGAAACAAGTTTGATTGGAAACCACCAGAGTATGATCGATCTGTAAAGGAAAAAGAAACTCTTGAATGTATAACAAGTTAGGAAAAGCTGGAAAGTTTTCTAACCAATAGAGTAATATTTATATGATAAACATACTGATTGCTACTTCTATAAATAACACAGAGATGACTGATCTCTTTTTAAATTCCTAATGGCATTGTGATATATGAGTTTGTGAGAGTAGGTCAAAGTTTTCATACATAAAATGATTTATCAAAATTAAGAGAATTCTAGTTTATTTACAAATATCTTAGAGCTAAGAATAGCTAGTTACATCAATTATTTTGAAAAACAACAGTTTCATATATTTATCCCACTATAAAATGAGTTTTTAAAATTTTAAATTAATACATTTATTAATGTCTGGCTTCAATTATAGCATTCCATCAATAATTGTCATGCATGAGACCAGACATAAATTACTGATCAATGAGCTGTCGAGGAACAGAAACGTGATCAAAGCTGGAATGAAGGAATCTGTTTGAGAACAACATGTAGAATGTGCAAATGTTTCACTAGACACCAGAAAAGATAAGTCCCTTTTTTCTCCTCAGAGAAAATATGTAGGAAGAGAAATGGATAGAAATGCTCCTGACATATTTGTTTACTGCACAGGTACAGACCCAGAGAGATTTATATTTTGACACACTACACTAAAAATGTTGCCTATTTAATAGTGTGGAAGGAAAAAAGCTTTTATTTCACCGCAGAACCTATCTTGAAGAGTGAACTTATTGTAAACAAATATTTAGTTATTTTTAAAATAAATACAAGTGGCCTGGGGATTTAGCTCAAGTGGTACTGTGCCTACCTTGGAAGTACAAGGGCCCTAGTTCAGTCCCCAGCCTAGTACCACCACCAAAAAAAAAAAAAAAAAGAATGACAGTAAAGTATTGAATTGGAAGAGATAGTGGAATTACTTTCAAATATTAAAAGAAAACTGTTTCATTGAATCCTGGTAGAGCTTGATACTAATTTAAAACCTGTAATTAATATAATTGTTCAGTGACTGATATCATTTCAAATATGCCAAACAAAACATACATGATCTTGAACATCTTTTGTACCCCTGCCTGAGTATTCTTCTAATTCTGAATATTATGATCCTACAAAGAAAATTTTCATAAACTAGTATTTTTTTTTTTTCTGCTTTTTGGAGACAGGGTCTTGCTTTGTAGTTCAGGCTGGCCCTGAGCTCACTATGGTGCCCAGGCAAGCCGCCGCGAACTCAGCAATCCTCCTGTCTCTGCCTCCCGAGTGCTGGGATTACAGGCGTGAGCCACCACGCCCAGCATTATATGTGGTAACCGGGGATCGAACTCAGGTCCTTACGCTTGCGAGGCAGG
>PVIC010000951.1:0-42792 GCA_004025085.1 Thryonomys swinderianus | reverse complement strand
TAGACATTGCTCTAAGATAATCACAAGGTACTTTGGTAGAAATTATCTTTATGGGTAGCTTATACTCATTTTGCCTATTTTTTCTTACAAGCTTGCAGTATCTCTTCCTGAATTAATGAGGGCTTGGTTAAAATTTCTTGATGATGTAATAAAGTTTGGAGTTGGAAATATGTACAAAATACAATGTGTACATAGAAAATGAGGAATTTAAATTTTTGGTTAAAAGATGGTCACATAGCAAAGGGAGAAATTTATAAGGTCTTAGTAAATTTACCAATGGATGTTGTAGAGTAGAATTCCCTCAACAGTAACATAACTAAGTGCTTCCAATGTGCCTGAGTATTTTTCTCCATTTGCATTGATTAAAAAGGGTAGATCTTCTTGTCATGAGAAAACAGACAGAAATGAGAATAAAAGGTGCAACATAATCAGTACATTAAAGTAGTGCAGAGATGTTAACAGAAAATGGGATTTTTTTTTCATTCAGATATATATTTTGAACACCAGACAACTACATATCATCAGTCCTCACCTTAAGCAGCAACTGTGTAATTGATACTACTCTTAGCATTTATCGCTGGCTTCTTCAAATATATTACTGTAACTACCAGATTAGAGGAATATGTGATTTTGTGAAAAACTATCATGTGATACATGGAAGTGGCATATTACAGCACCTGTGGCAGGGTAAAATGTGTTTATCTTTTACAACCTTCACGCAATTTCTTGATGGCTCAAATTAGAGTCTCAACACTTAGTGGGTTTAACTTAATTTTCTTTTTTGCTTTCCAATGTCTTTGCAATAAACTTGTGGGAGTTGTACACCTGAAAAAAAAACAGGGGAAACCTTATTTTTTGAAATTTTGGTAATATCTAAGAAATGCCTCAGCATATATTCTTTCCTTGCTATCTCTTTTTCCAGTTATTTATTTTTTCCACTTTTCAGAAATAATCTGCTCTGCAAAGCATGACAGCTGATGTGATAGACTGCCTGTTATGCAAAGATATATTTAGACAAATTTTAAAATACATATTTTTAAAACTGTCCCTGAGAGTCAGAGGCAGTGATTAGTTGCAGTATTACAGTTGTATTAGATTTGCATTGGGTTTTGATGGAAGTAATAGTACAAAATTATGTGCATATTTCTTTTCCGTTCAACAGAGCTTCATTAAACTATGATGAATCACATTTAAAGATAACGGCACTTGTTTTTTTGAGATTTCCAGTCTTCCATTAATTTTATAATAATGAAAAGTAAGTGATATTAATTTTAAGAGTTGGTAAACACTTTAAAAATATATTTTTGGGAACAGATGTTTATCAATATAATTTACTGATAAAAAACCCAAACATTAAACATCAAAATTATACCCTCACTCACCATCTTGCAAATGTTTACAGTAGTCCCTATTTTGTCAATATTTGGTCTTCCTTATGTTTCCAATTACATATCTCTTTACATTACCAAAGCTTGGCTCAGAGATTCACCAAATAATTGAATAATTTTTTGCAAACAACTGGTATAAATCAGCTGGAAAATTATTCGTCACTATGTTTTTAAAGTTATAGCTAAATTTTGAACATGCATGGTAAAAATGGCATAGGAAGATAATTTTCCTGTACCTGAAAAAAATTTACATGAGAAATTTGACTACTTTCAGATAATGAGTTATTAAGATTCTCAACATAATTTTTAAAAGAATGAGGTAATCAAAATAGAATCATGATTAAATCTGGTATTATTTGTAACACAGATATTCGACAAATGGAAGAAAACTCTCTCATTACCAAACAACTCTCAGACAAACCTCGACTAATGTTAAAACTGTCCTAAGATGCTATCTCTGTATTTTAAGATAGAATAATATCTTTAATCTAGAGATTTAATAAATAAGGTCAAAAATACATCTCCGCAAAGCCTGCTTTTAGCTCTTTAGGCTGTGATCAGTTTTCCCTCTTGCGATGGTTTATGCATGTATTTGCCACATCTCCCTGGACCTCTGCCATATCTAACTAATACATCAATAGCGCACTGAAAAAAAACGGAAAGCACCTTGACAAGGCTGCGGAAAGAAAAGTGCAGTGGTCAAGCTGAAGAATTTTACACACGAAGCCAGGTGCAGTGGAAAACTGAAAAAGCTTATGTGATTCTCTGTGCAGCTGCCTTCGTGTTTTAAAGCCCTTCTGTGAACAAGGTCGGTGGCTGCAACTGGGGCTTAGAAAGGAGAAGAGCATGAAGGGAAAAGAAGAAAGGGCGAGAGCTAAAAGGATTCGCAATAGAATACAGAAAAGGCATATGGAAGTACATAGGCAGGAATGCCATCCTAGAGAGACAGTGGAACATTAGAGAAAAATTAGAGAGTTTAAATAGGTGAAGCACTAATAGGAATCATGTGTGTACTGTAGTGTGAGATCAGTTACACTTTGGAAGAGAAAATTCAGAATGCTTATATGTCCAATATTATTTCCCTCGATAGCTTTTCCGCCTAAAATACAGTCAGGTGGGATTTGCTTATGTGAATTGTTACTTCATGTGTTAAACGTGGAAAAAGATGCGCTGTGAATGATGCTACCGAGTTCTGCAAACTTGGAATGTAATTATATTATCTGGCTTTACAAAGAAATAAAACAGATTTACTTGGAAGCACACCTAACTTCTTTGGAATTTTCTACCTACTTGCTGTAAAGTTTAGACTATTTAACATCGGTATGGAATTTTAAAAGTCAGTTATTAAGTGTGTTTTAAGTCTGCATTTGGGATTTATACATAAGAAAGAAAACCCTAAATATGATTTTTATGATAAAATTAAACCTATTAAACCCAGTTGTAATTGAACACCAAATTCTCGCTATAAGTGATTCATTACAATCCAAAAGAGACAGCATTATAGTGCCATTATTTTGTGACCATGTAAGTGTTAATGACAGACCCACATGGGTTCATAATTCCATAATACTTTTATGTGTTCAAGACTTAGAAATAGGAAATAAATCTATCTTGATAAAAGTGACAACTGTCTTACTTCTTGAAAATGTTTTATAGTATACCTCTTAGCATTTTAATATTCCTTTAACTGGCTTGACAGCTAAATAACTTGGAAGAAACATTATCAAAATGGTCATACTCTGTAGGGGTGAAATAAAGTCACTACTGGGAAGACACGTCGATAAGTGTATAATCCCATATATTTTCCAAATTTAGATCTTTCGGCAGATATTTCCTCCTTTTACTCTCTTTAGATGGGCTATTAGAGCTCATCCGTCTAAGAGACTAAACTAATTGAAATGTTCATTGCGATGAGAGTACTACAGAAAGAGCAAGCAGGAGTGGGTGACAAAGGAATAGAACACATCCAAAGAAACATGTAGCGGCTTTCTTGGTTGTTGTTTTTAAATCTAACATCTTGTTTTAAAAGTTTTAAAAGGCTGAGTTTTAAATTAGAGACTCCAGAAATGACTAACTTAATTCTAAATGTGTAGTTTTTAAAAGACAACAGTAAATCATATACCATATATAGGGCAAAAAAGAAAGGGACTCTGTACTCAGATATAAACTTCTGGCAAGATCTGGTTTGTTGTCAGGTTCCCAGACACTAAATAGATGCTCTGTTCACTTAGCGTGAAGGCTCGCAAGGGGCAGGGACCTCCGGGGATTCTTGGCAGTGTTTGAGTCTCATTAGGTCTGCATATTAATGACTTGCAGCAATATAAAGAGACCCTTGAGCAGCCTTTTCCCCTTCCTCCTGCCTGGGTTTCCCAAGGCCGAGGCATCCACAGACACAGGCAGGGGCACTAGCCGAGGGAGAGGCTTGTGTCAAGCGCCGCAGAAGGAGCACCATGGGGCATGTGCACACCGCCCTTTGACACAGAACCTCAACAGGGCTATGCCACGTGTGCGATATAGTGAAGGCTACCTCGCAAATATGCCCCTGTCACCTCATGGCGATGCCATTACTGCCAATAAAGGTCAAATATTGAGTGAGCTGAATAGAACCCAGAGATGATGTTTTTGACAAGCTACAGAAGTGGACTAGTCTTTTGATCTTTTCACGTGTCAAATAAGTACAAGCAACGAAGGAAAAGTGAAAAATTCAGCAAGCATGCCCTCATAGGAGATACAGAAATGATGTAGAAAGCTAGAAGTTTCTGGAATTATTTTCATTTGAAGGTGTGTTTTTCATTTTTAGGAGTTTTTAGCATTAGTATTTCTTGCAAATCTTACAAGTTGAATTTACACAGAAAAAGAAGAATATAATAAAAGCATATATCATGCACAATCTATAGCACGTATATAATATACTTATCGCATTCCAATTCCCACTAGTGACTACCAGCAAGTCCACATACAAATACACTCAGAGATTGACTTTTGATGGATCATAGACCCTGTCAATATATAAAGAAGTATAAAGAAACCAAGGGCATCTCAGAAAATACACGTTACCTTATATTTACTAACGTCCTGAAGGCCAAAGACTCAAGACTGGCAATTGCTCTTGAGCTTTTCATGACTTATGATTATCCTTCTTTCTTTCACTTAGTGCTTGGTTGGCATGAACAAGGCACCACTATGGAAAGCATGAAGATGGATTCTAGTCCTCAATCATCTTTTTATTTTCCTGAACTCAGTCCTAAATGTGTAGCTTTTTGTACATATAATTCCACTAAAGAAGGTTGCCTGAGGAAGTCACGTTTTCTGTTCTTATATATTACACGATGAATTTCTAACTTCAACTCTCCAAAAATCTCTGTATCTCGGTATCTTTTAGGTCTTACAACACAGGATAATAATATCTTTCTGTAGAGCTTGCAATATTAAACTGATGGAAAACTAGCGAGGACATCAGCCTTTCTAAATTGATTGCAAAAAGCCCCCAAACATCTACAAAATCAACACTTGGAATGTCTCTTGATGACACTTACCGGCTGACTGGCCGCGGTTGGTGGCATCATGGTCACTGTCTCCCTGTTCACTGTCCCCATGACCACTATCCTTAGAACTCACTATGTCCGCCTCCTGGAATGCAGAACTAGAAGCACAAAAATGCGAATATTAGAGTGAAAAAAGGGAAGAAGAAGAGAAGACATTCTTCTGCCACCATATGGTCACAGATGTGTGCTGCAGACTCCTAGACCCCTAACTTGGCTGGATTTCTGCAGAAACTAATTTTCATAATCCAAGGCTAACTTTTGAAAACTTGACCATGAACAATCCATTGGAATACTTAGGACATGAAAGTTTAGGCAATTTTGGATTGGAACTAAGTGTGCATTAATGTATAATGTTTATAAGACATGATCTGTACAGAACACTTATGAAACCTATCAGAAACCATGTAGGAGTGCAAACTGAGAAAAAAATTGTGCAACTTGTATAAAAATGACGTATACCTTTTAAATATAGAGGAGACAAAATTAACGAAATTTAAAATATTTTACATATTTTAGCTTTTACTATGAAGTATCACTCCTGATGATATACCTATTTCCTAATTTATTCTAGGTAATAAATTGTGTACCAAGCTTGGGAAATAAAAGAATCCATACCTGTTAACTCGACGAGGTCTGTCAACTAGATAGCTGAGCTCTGCTCGCTGGTGTTTAGTCTAGGAAAAAAATAAATAAATAAATCGAGTATTTGAATGCTAAGGGTTTCATTTATACTCTGCTTCTCAATTTGGAACTACATCTAGTGCAAGATAGATGCAAAGAGGAAAAGGATCTTTGCCAGGGCTAGAAAGCCCCTCCCCATCTGTTGAGTTTATACATTTTTCAGCTTTCCAAGACCTCAGCCAAGGGAGATATGCACAGTCTTACAAATTCCTATTTTTTTTTTTCAGTTAGTTGTAAAGGTTTAAACTTACGTTGGGAAAGTTCAGGTGTGTCTTTATTTTCAAGGGGGATTGCAAAGGACCCCACAGTTAGTGCTGTTCAACTACTGTCTCTAGAGAGTCAGTCTAAACTCTGCAGTCTTTCCCCTCAATGGCC
Source organism: Thryonomys swinderianus (assembly GCA_004025085.1). Taxonomy (NCBI): domain Eukaryota; kingdom Metazoa; phylum Chordata; class Mammalia; order Rodentia; family Thryonomyidae; genus Thryonomys; species Thryonomys swinderianus. The sequence continues at coordinate 36,803 of PVIC010000951.1, read as the reverse complement.
TGAAGTGTTTGGGTGCAGGACACGAGAAAAAAACAGCACGCTCGAGAGGCAAAAAGTTTGGATATTTTATGGAATTATTTTGTCGTTTATTTTTCAAAATGTACTTGGGATACAAATGGGCTGTACAAATAGTCATGAAAGTCAATGAGTAATACCTAAGTCTCAAATAAATAAAATAAGGAGCTGCGGAGACAGATGTTGTAGTCCCACCCCCAAGCCCCTCCCCCCTTCCACAGCCCAAAGCGCTCTGTCTTCTGCACCCAACCCCCACCACCCACACACCTTTTCAGCTCCCCATTTGGTGGGACACAAACCCACTCTGTTCCCCGCCCCCACTCCAACTCTGCCACCCCTCCCAGTGTCCAAATTAAATCGGAGGTGACAAGCCAAACCCTTTGGTGAAGAAAGACAACCGCGAGGATTTATCAAAAACAGTGGCAAGAAGGTAACCATCAGCCAAAAAGATATATTTAGGACAACAAAGGTTTAAGCTTTTCATGACTCCTATAGAGGACTGTGCCAAAGCAGCTTCATTCAAATTCACACCGTGTGGGCGCGAGGCTTCAAGAGCATCCGTAAATGCTGTCCAGAGCAGAGCTGGAGGCTTCTTTTTTTAAAACCGCAGTTCAGAGGATACGGATCTGATCACTGGTTCACTTACACACGCATTCGAATTTAGACACTGGCAAGTCAGTCTGTAAGCTTACTCGTACACGCGACTGAAAGCAGCGGCCACGAAGCAAAACAGAATAAACTTTATTAACTCCTGGGATAGATGCAAAGAGAAAAAGGCTCTTTGCCAGGGCTAGGAAGCCCCTCCCCATCTCGCTTCCTCCCCGCGCTTTCCCGACTCTCAGCTCTCGGAGGAGGAAAAGGGACTCACAGAGAGAGGAGCTCGTCAGGGAAACGGGGAGACGGGAAAAGCGGGCTCCAGGGCGGCCAAGCGCCAAGGGAGGGAAGGAAAATAAATGCGGAGCGTCGGAGCGCGGGGGAACCGGGAGCCGCGTGAAAGTGAGGTGACCCAGGAGGGCCAGGGGAAGGGGACCCCCACACCCTGGCACCCCACAAACGATACAAGTAAACCGGTATCTTAGAAAGCAATACACCGCGCAGCAGGGATACCAGGGCCGGGCTAGAGGAGGCTCTCGGGTGGAGGAGAGGAGAGATGGTGGTCCTTGCGCTTGAGCCTTACCTCGTTGGACAAAATGCTTCCGTTGGAGATGATGTCGGGCTGCTGGTCTGCGTAGCCGGTGACGATGGCCCCGCAGGGGCTGTGCTCGGCGTCCGTGCTCCGCGAGGGGCTGCAGGGCTTCAGGAACATGAGGTCGGTCTTGGCGGACTCCGGGGTCAGGCAGACCTGGTAGCAGTAATTCTGGCTGTGGTGGTGGGAGCCGAAGGCCCCGGCCTCCTCCACGGGCACCTGGGCCGGGTTGCTGGGCACGGCGGAGCTCTGCACCAGCATGATGTCGGACTTGCTCAGCTTCTTCTTGCGCGCCCGGGCCTGGCGGCCGCAGCAGCCCGCGCCCCCGCCGCCGCAGCAGCAGCAGCACACGCAGCAGTCGCCGGCCAGACACGTGTAGATGTTGAGCTTCTTCTCCTTCTGGCAGCGCACGGCCAGCACGATCATGGCCAGCAGGAAGACGAAGGACACCGAGCCCAGCGCGATGATGAGGATGAGGGTGAGGTCGAGCGCGGCGTCCCCGGCGCCCGGGCGGCTGGGGCGCTGGTGCTCCCCGGGGCCCCCGCCCCCCGCCCCGGCCCCGCCCGGGGGCTCCGCGGCGCCGTCCACCAGCTGCACGAGCAGCGCGGCCGTGGAGGACAGCGGCGGCTGCCCGTGGTCGCGCACCTCGATCAGCAGCTCGTAGGGCCGCTGGGGGTCGCGCTTGGCCGGGACGCGGCGGGCGGTGCGCAGCTCCCCGGTGCGCCAGTCCATGCGGAAGGCGCTCAGCTCGTTGCCGCGCACGATGCTGTAGGTGAGCCGGGCGTTCTCGCCGTCGTCCGCGTCCACGGCGGCCACGCGCGTCAGCAGGTAGCCCGGCTCGGCCGAGCGCGGCAGCACCTCGCGGGCCGGGGTCCCGTTGCGGCCGGGCAGCGGCGCCACGATGGCGGGCGCGTTGTCGTTCTGGTCCACGATGAGGATGTTGACCGTGGCGTTGCCCGCCAGCGCCTGGGGGCCGCCGGCGTCGCGCGCCTCCACCTGGAAGCTGAAGTCCTTGAGCTGCTCGTAGTCGAAGGAGCGCAGCGCGTACAGGTAGCCGTTCTCCGAGTTGATGGACACGTAGGTGAACACGCTCATGCCCTGGATCTGGCACTCGAGGATCGAGTACTCGATCTTGGCGTTGGCGCCCTCGTCGCGGTCGGTGGCGCTCACCGCGTAGATGTAGGCGCCCGGCACGTTGTTCTCGGTCACGTACACGTCGTAGACCGGCTGGCTGAAGCGCGGCGCGTTGTCGTTCACGTCGGACACCTGCACGTGGATGGACTTGCTGGTGGAGAGCGCGGGCTCGCCGCGGTCCCGGGCCACCACGGTCAGGGTGTAGGAGTCGCCGGCCTCGCGGTCCAGGGGCGCCTCGGTCACGATGGTGTAGTAGTTCTTGAAGGAGGACTTGAGGCGGAAGGGCACGTCGCCCAGCAGCTCGCACTGCACCTGCCCGTTCTCCTCCGAGTCGCGGTCGGTGACGCTGAACAGGGCCACCACGGTGCCGGGCGCCGCGCCCTCGCTCACCGCCTCCTTCACGGTGCTGAAGCTGATCTCGGGCGCGTTGTCGTTGGCGTCCAGCACCCGCACCAGCACCTTGCAGTGCGCGGGCACGGCGTTGGGGCCCAGGTCCTTGGCTTGCACGTACACCTGGTACAGCGGGCTCTCCTCGTAGTCCAGCTCGCCGCTCACCTCCAGCCGCCCGCTGCGGGGCGAGAGTCCGAAGAGCTCCCGGGCGCGGGGCGAGATGTGGCTGCTGAACGAGTACACGACCTCCCCGTTCGGGCCCTCGTCCGGGTCCGTGGCGTTGAGCTGGATCACCAGGGTGCCCGGGGGCGAGTTCTCCGGGAGGGACACGGTGTACACGGGCTGCTCGAAAGCCGGCACGTTGTCGTTGGAGTCCAGCACGCGGATGGTGAGCAGGGCCGTGCCCGTACGCTGCTGCTGGGGGGGCAGGCCGGCCCCCCCTTCGCCCGCGCCGCCCCCGCCTCCCCCGTCCACCGCGGTCAGCACGTAGCGGTGCACCGCCTGCTGCTCCCGGTCCAGCGGCTTCTCCAGCACCAGCTCCGCGAAGCGGTTCCCATCTCCCTGCGTCTGCACGTCCAGGGAGAAGTAGCTGTTGGGGGTGATCTCGTAGTCACGCAAGGAGTTAGTGCCCACGTCCGGGTCGAAGGCGCTCTCCAAGGGGAAGCGGGTGCCCGGCGTGGCGCTCTCGGAGATCTCCACGGTCAGGTCGGGTTCCGGGAAGGCGGGGGGGTTGTCGTTGATGTCCAGCACCTCGATCTCCACCCGGAACAGCTCCAGGGGGTTCTCCAGGAAGACCTCCAGGTGCAGCACGCACGAGGGGCTCTGCTTGCAGATCTGCTCGCGGTCGATCTTCTCGTTCACGTATAGCACCCCGGTCTCCAGGTTGAGGTCCAAGTAAGGGGTCCGGGAGTTGGGCACCGTCTGAAATCTGCGAGCTGAAAGTTTTGTAATGTCCAAGCCCAGGTCTTCGGCGATATTCCCCACGAAAGTGCCATGTTCTTGCTCCTCCTGCACCGTGTAGTGAAGCTGGGAGAAGGCCCCTTCCACCATCCAGAGCAAGGCAAGGAATGATAGCACAACCATCTCCAAAGGGAAAGGAAGCAGCTCTCCTTAGTCAGGCGGCCACCCGACCACCTCCCCCACTACCACAAAAAGAAAGAAAGAAAGAAAAAAATCTAAAAAAAAAAAAAAAAAAAAGAAGTGTGGGGGGGGGGGGGGGGGGGGGGCTCCCGGAGCTTTGTGTCTTTAAGAACCCTATTCCTTTTGCTTGATCTTAGAGCTTCCTCCAGTCCAGCCTCATTTTTCCATCTCGGCTCGGGAAGGGTGACAGATGTCCCCTCTCGTCACCTGCGATCTTCCCACTGACCAATTAATAAAATAGTGATAATACGATAGTCGGCGTCCTTTATTCCGACAGTCTTGGCGCAACGCGGCGCTGGCACATCCCAAGGAGGAAATTTCGATCTGTCAAGACTGTCCTCGGTTTGTCTTCTCGCAGATGGGAGGAGAATGAGGAGAAGGAAGAGAAGGAGGAGGAAGATGAAGAGGAAGAGGAGAAGGAAGCGGAGAAGCAGCTGGCACCGCTGAACATGCCTCTTAATGTCAGCGGCTGGCGAACGCAAGACGGCTTAAAAGCAGCGAGAGCATATTGTGCCGGCGAAACGAGGAACGGCTCTGCACCATAAAACTTTCATTCTCTTCATTTCTCCGGGTGATTGCTTTTGACATTTCTCTTTCTTTTTCTTCTTTCGCTCTACGTGTAGTTTTTGGCTTTCACAGTCTCGTCTCTCCCCGTCCTCCTCTCCATTGGTAATTGCTTCCCTGTGGCCGTAACGAGCGATCTCTCTCTTCCTTTTTCCTTTCCAAACCTCTTTCCCTCTAAACAGTCTCTTTTCCTTTTAGTCCTTCTTTCCTCCTGTTTCAGCCCCTGCGCCTGTGATCTCGGCTGGCAGTTTCTGAGCTCCGAGCGCTCGGCTCCTCTGTTTTTGCGCAGCGCCCTCATTCTGCCAACCAATCGTCGAGGAGCACCACCCACTGGTCAAGTGCTCATTCGCCAAGCCGGCCGTCAAACAGAAACGTCACGCGGCAACCGGGAGGGGCGGGACAAAACCCGCGCCCGGGCTGCCCGGGCTAGTGTGTGTGTGTGTGTGTGTGTGTGTGTGTGTGAGAGAGAGAGAGAGAGAGAGAGAGAGAGCGAGCGAGAAGAGCCCGGCGTGTCCCGAGGCCCCGGCCGGGGACTCGGCCGCGGCAAGTTCCCGGTCCCCAGCGGCGGGGCGCGCGGAGGGAATCGAGAGGTTCCCCTGTTTGCATCAGCAACTGTGACACCATAATGGCAACAGCCGCGGTATCCTCTCCAAGGAGCGGGATTTCCAGTGATGCTAACAACCTTTTTCCTTTAAGGTATTTTCCCTGCTGCTGAGCACGGAAAGAAATCACCGCGAAGGGGAAAAAGTTGCTCACGGGCCACCGATCGCCAGGGGTCACCGAGCTGAGGGAGTCTGAGGGGGACTGGCAAGAGGGCGCTTAAAAAGTAGATAGGATGTGACAAGTGTCCGTCCAGCGTGAGGGTCTGGGGCCCCGAGCAGACAGCGAGGCGGCGGGAGTGGGTCGGGGGGGGGGTGTCCCCGCAGCCGGGGTGGGGTCCCCGAAGCGGAGGGATCCACGCTGGGCTGGGCCCCGAGCAGCCTGCGGCCGTGCACACGGTGAGACGCGCCCGGCCTCCCCGAGAGCGGCACGGTCCTCACGAGCACGCGGCCCGGCGCGGGGACCCGGCTCGGGGCTGTGCGTGCGCTGATCAAAGTTTCGTTCCGTGTCCGCCGCTGCCCGGAACCCGCTGCCCGCCCCGTTCCCACTCGTTCCGGGCCCGGCGGCGCTTCCCAGATCCCCGCGCCGGGTCTGGGCGCGGGCCGAGCGCGGATTTCCGCCGCTCTCCAGCCGGGCCCGGCCGCTCCCGCTGGCCTCGCCGCGGGGCAGCTGCAGGACCCCGACCGCCGGGCACACACGCGGGAGCTTAGTGTGCCCCGCGCCGGCGTCTCCGACACGTCCGCACGCTCGCGGTGCCCGCGTCCCCGTCCTGGCCCTGCCCCCCGGTCGCCGTGAGCCTCCCGAGGCTCCGAGGACGCGGTGACCAGCCCAGCGCCCACAGGCGTCCGCACAGCTGGCGCCCGTGAAGTTCGAGCCTGGCGCGGAGTGTTGAGCGCCGGAGAGCCGTTTGCACTGTTTGCACGCCTGTCCTCTGGGCACGGTCCACACACACACACATTTACAGTGATGCACGGGCTGCTTGCACGGAACACGTTGTTGGTCCCCGAAACAGATGGGCTCGGTTCCCTCCCGACGCTGGAGCCCAGCAGCTCCCTGGGCATGAAGGACCCGCGGGCGACACCGCCATCGCCCGCGCGAAGGGCGCCCTTCCCTGGGCCACGGCATCGGGGCGCCGGGTCCGGGGTCTCGATCGTGGCCCGCGAGTTCGTCCCCCTCCCCCCGCAACTTGGCTCTTTCCGGGAGACGGATCCCGCCTCGGAGCGGCAGAGGAAACGCTGCCGGCAAAAATGGCTAATCCTCTCCCAGAGGCAGTGCCCTGACGGCTGGCCGAAGCCAAGCGGAAACCGCTGCGGTTAAAATGACGGTAGCGTCACGTGTGCGGCCGAGAAGGGAGCGCGAAGTGTCGAGGGCGACCTGTGGATCAGTGGCGGGAGACCGTAATGTCCCCGAACACTGACACGGTGTCGCATCTCCACTGCCCACCCCGCCCCTTGTCGTTTCCTTCAGCTCTGCAGCCTGGCGATGAGCTGCTGTGAGGTCTTCTTCGAGCTGACTCATCAGAATCCCAGAGCCGAGTTAAAAAAAAAAAAAAAAGGTAATTTTCTAATGGGTTCGTCCGTACGTGTGGAAACACTTGTGCGCGAGCGTGTTTACGTGTGAGAGACCTGCGGCTGAATGACAATGCAGATCGGGCGTTTGTTGGGGAGGGCGGCTTTCTGCATCGGAGCTGCACGCAGAGTTTGAGCCGATGTAGGGCTTTTGGCGGAAGCCAGGGAGCCTCCAGAAGCGTGGCGAGGGCGTGGCGAGATGGCCAGATTTTCCTGTAAATAATCGCTTCATCCACTGTAACACTGCACCGCATTTTTTTTTTCCGGGTAGCAGATGGGTTTGAATGGTTGCTCCTTCGCTCAAACGTGGGGCGCAGGCGTCTCCTAGCGGCGAAAGCGGCGCAGAGCAAGCCGGAGACTTCCTTCCGAGCCTCCCGGGCAGGGCTCGCAGGCTGGGGCTCTACTGGACGACTCGGGTCATTTGAGCTTTGCTCGCGCCAGCGGCGCCGGGCCAGGGCCTCCAAAGCTCTCTCCTCGGCGACTTTTAGTCTCCACGGCGCCGGCGGAGGGCCAGAGGGTCCTCTTCACGGGACCCACGCCACCCAGCTCCCCCACCCCTCCGGGAGCCTTTCGCCCTGGGGCCACTGCAAAGCGCTAGGTCTGAAGCCTAGATTTACATACTGACACCAACAGCCATCACCCTCGGGCGGTAACCTAGCCCTGCCCTGTAGCCGGCAAAGAAAACACTGTAACAATGCCTCTTAAAGATAAGTTTAAAACACACGGAAGGTTTATATTCTCTCTGGCCATGGCACCCTGTGGATCTTCCCCAGTGGAGCTCTCGCCCTTTGACCCCAGAGTTTTGAGACGCAGCGGGGGCGGGGAGGTCGAGGAGCTGTCACAATGAGCCAAGCATCACGTACATCTTTCCTGGACTCCTCGTCACTCGTTGGGGTGGGAAAGCAGACGTAGACCCGGCGGGCACAAGCCTTCCCACCCACCTGTGGCCCCAGGAAGCACCAGCCTTCTGAATCAACAAGATGGATTTGCGACCGGGGTTGAAAGAAGTCTGTCGTGAGGAGAAGGATTACAAAAATCAATTTTACGTCTGGGTTTCTACATGAGAGTGATAATGTACGTTCGGCTATTTTACTGGGTTCGAAGTGCAATTTTAGAAGTAAGGGGACGTGAAGGCTCTTCTAGAACTTCCCACAAACTTTGAAACTGGGTTATGGGGTCCTCTCTTGTCTCTACCCTTTGCTGGAAAGGGCGGGAGGGAAACAGATGTGTCAGGAGGCTCGTGAGTTAATGAGTGTTTGCGGCGATTTAACAGGACTAAAAGCAATTTGTTTCTAAATCCTCCTATTATTGCAGTGTGCCCAGAGCTTCGAGGGAATAAGTCCCCTCCTTCTTTTAAGGAACTGTAAGACAAAAAATCTTGATTTATCAGTGGGAAGGGTTTCAAACTCCAGAATGGACCAGAAATGAGCTACATGGGGGCATTTCCCATTTTCAGCAAGCTCAGTTCAAAGTTCAGGGGCAAAAGACTGAGACTGAATGGTGCCTCCTGCGGGTGATCATAAAATCGGTTTCCTGGCCATGATGTAACCAGCTGAACTGGAGAAAAGGGAAGGCCACGAAGCCAGTGTGTGAGCGTTTGTTCATCTGCGGAAGGAGTGAATATTAACTAGAATTTCTGGGAGATATTTGTAACATATGCTATTGTGAATATTCAGGAAACTCTAGTTCTTGGTTTATAATGCTTTGAATTCCAAGGAGAACAAAGGAGTCCTTCTTGGAAGGGGGGGGGTACTAGATGTTCATTAACTGCCATTGCCTTGATATTCAAAGTAGAACGTATTCAAAGCAGAAACGTGCTTCTCCATGTGGTTAAATCTGGTTATATTATGTGGCTCCACATTTCAGTGTCTTCCCAGTTACCAAACAGGACCAGCATTTTGTTAAACTCTAAACAGTGAATTAAAAGCACTGAATGAGCTGAAGCAGCCCTCTAATGCAAAATGACAAATTGCACTTAAGCAATACATGAACAAGAAAATGATTTATAGATTTTTACAATGGCCTGAGCAAGTGAAAGCAACATGAATTATACATCCTAATGCTCACGGTACCATTTGCTAATAATACTGTTTCAGTTCTGATACCATATTCCTTTCCATAACAGAAATTGACCAATAAAAGGTCTAGAAATATTTTGAAAGCAGACAGTGGCGTTGATACTGATTCTACGTGTATGTTTTATATATGTGTGTGTGTATACATATGGAGGTATTTTATATATGGATATATTTTATTTTTATGTATATGTTTTATATATACATATATTTTCCCTGGATATTGGAATGGGTGAGTCATTAATATTCAACACATATTCTTTCCAGATCCTTTATGTATTACATTTTTGTATTAAGTTGCCTTTTGAAACTTACTTTGTTTTATACTGTCTTTCAGAAAACAAATAGATAAATATGCCCTGCAATGACAATTTTTATTCTTTTGTGACCTCTTTTTCTGAAAATCACAATGAGTTACTTCATCTTACACTTTTCATCCATTGCTTTGGACATTGAAAACATTCACGTTATACTGTCTTTTTCAGAACAGGGTTTTATTCCACAGAGTATTAAAGATCCACATGGCTTAATAGAAAGGTACACCTTTTGTCTTCCTCTTTCTTTGCATTTTCATTCCTGTGTCTTTTTACCTTTGGTAGACACAATATATCCTATTTGATAACTTGAATTTCCAAAACATATCAGTCAGATAAAACTTATCTGATGGCTGTATTTTAGGTTGAAAAGACAAAAATTCAGCTACCTCTAAAGACACTTCAGACATTTTTAAATCTTTATTGGTACATTGTATATACATATCATATCATGATCACACTCAATATTGGGAATTTGTACCAGTATATGACACAATTTAATTCTCATCTTTCCCATTCCCCGACCCACCGCACAACCCCTCCACCCCCTAAATGCATAAGTTTTGTTTCCCTTTTTTTATTACCATCGTTACTCACTCCTCCACCACATTTTTTTTTAATCTTTTTTTTTTTTTTGAGACAGTGTCTCGCTTTGTAGTTAAGGCTGGCCCTGAGCTCACTATGTAGCCCAGGTAAGCCTCGAACTCAGCAATCTTCCTATCTCTGCCTCCCAACTGCTGGGATTATAGGAGTGAGCCACCACACCTGGCCCAGCTTTATTTTTTAAAAAAGAAAAATGTGAACCCTAGTTTCGGTTTTCAACAGCATTAATAACCACTCTGAAAGATTACTGAAATCAGTGGTGTGATTGGGATTGTAAATAAGAACTACAAGACATCATACTGAAGAATCCAACTGCTCTGCTAACAGGGGGATGTGTAGTTTTTACTGATGGAGCCCAGAGGTAGAAACTGAAGCCTGGAACTTTGAGGTTGGTATGGAACAATTTCAAAAATTAATTACAAGTCCTGCTTCACTTTATACGGTAAGAAATAGTCATCCAGAAAGAACTCCCCTCTTTTTGTTTGGTCCTTTTCATAGTAGTTTGACTTCTCTTCTCTACCAGTTATCCAAAGCCAGTGCAGTATTTGTGTTTGCCTGATTAGTGTAAATTGTTTCCTGAAGGGAAACTCTTTGATTTCCTAAATATAGAATGAGACTACCCAAATTGTAATTAAGGTTATAAACCATGCAAGCTGTATTCTAGAGAATTTTAAAATATTATCAGAGACAAACACTGTGGAAAGAATATCACACGTTAACATGAGAAGTGCATGTGTATTAGAATTAAATTACAATTGCAATGGAGAATCACAACAAACAATAAAGAGGCCTTCAATTTTCAAAGATCACCCTGACTTGGGTTGCCCAGAAACATAATTTTGTATAAGGATTTTGATTTTATGATATTTTATATAAATGGGTTTGTAATACCATAGTATAAATGTTTTATTACATTGCATTTTTAAAGTGAAAGTGGTGACTTTAAACTATTTTGTCAAGAATTTTTTGAGAATATTCAATCCTCCCCATCCCTGAAAATATTATTTCAACAATATAGATAAGGCCACAAATGAGTTTTTTTGAATTGAGATAACTCACCAAACTTGCACAGAATTCAAATCCAAGTCTTTTGATGGCCCTGTCCAGATTCATTTTATTGCTCTGTGATATTTCTCTATTGTATGAGAATGGATAGTGAGTTAATTTGGACTATGGTTCATCCACATTTTGGAATATGTGACAGGAATACTCATTTTGTTATCATCCAGATTGGCTAGAACGTCAATGAGTAGTATCATGTAGAAATCCATAAATGTGTTTATTATTGGAAGGCTTTTTCTTTCTTTCTTTTGAGATTGTTATCAGGAGACAGAATCCTCAGTATGCTCTCTTTCAAGAGAATGAAGATAAGTACTCATCTCTTTTTTATGTGGAAGTGCCTGACACAGGAAGCATCAACTTTAGTGAAGGAACAAGAAAGCATGTCTGTGGGCAAAAGGAAGGTACCCCTGTTCCCCCATCCTGACAATCACCATGTTGGTCAATGGTCTTCAGAATACTGCTATGTTCTCTTGGTTCATTGGGTTAAAAGCAAAGGACAGCAAAAGGGTCCCACTGCAAACAAGGAAAATATCAGTATTTGTTGTCTGTACATTTCTAAACTGGTCTTTTCAAGCAAAGTGAAATCCAAGTATCCTTGTATAATCACTTTTTCTTCAGTCTTGATCTAAAGAAAATATTTCAATTAGAAACCTCTGAAATTTAAAATCATGTCTCTGAAATTTTCAACACTTTATTTGTCACAGGAGAATAACGGAACACAACAATTCCGAATTAATTTTAAATTTGAAAGAAATCATATGGAGATGAAAATGACATCCTAATTACTCACTGTAAGTAAAATCTATATTAATACTTTGATAGTAAAAACTGATGAGAAGGATTTCTTTGAGAAAAATGCTTGATTATTCAGAATATCTAGAATGTGGGCTCCCTAGGTAAGTTATACTTCTTTCTCATTTTTCACAGCACTCAAATATGGCAAGAGATGGTATGGTAAATGATGGATATCATAAATTTGAAAACTAAAATGAATTTGACTTTTGTTGCTTCTCTATTTAAATGTGGACAAATAATTTGATTTCTTTGGAACTTTGGTAAATTGTGTTAGACATTTTAGACATCTCTCAAAATATGACAAAATATTGAATTTGTTAAGTCATCGTGATGCTTAAACTGAAATGATGTCTGTGAAATTCTTGAGTCTATAGTATATTGTGAGTAACTTTAACTATTATCTTTCAGAGTGTTTTGAATGAGATCTTTAAATAGGCTTTATTGGAAATAAACGGCATTGCTTTGCTTGGTAATTTTACTGCCTTTTTCCACTACAAACTAATTATTGGCAGACACAAGGACAATTTTAAAGTTGCCCTATTTTTCAGGAAATTATAATATTAATTTGAAGGCTAAATGCAAATAATAAATGAAAAAGACTAAACTAATTAAATATAACCTTCAAACCATAAAAACCAATTTGGAGCTCTTCCTATAACAGTATTCTTATATTTTTAACACCTTTATTTGCTTACTTGCTAAAATTTAAATTTGCTATAAATTCAAATTTTCTAATGGTTAAATTTTATATAACTAATACATAGATAAACTTTAAAAATTATTTTGAAAGAAAAATAATTCTTTAACTTCAAATATAATATTCTAATTTCTGACTTTGTTAAAACTTTAGAATTAATAAACTCTTTTTTTTTTTTTTTGAGACAGGGTCTTGCTTTGTAGTTCAGGCTGGCTCTGAGCTCACTACATAGCCCAGGCAAGCCTCGAACTCAGCAATCCTCCTGCCTCTGCCTCCCAAGTGCTGGGATTACAGGCGTGAGCCACCAGCCCGGCACTGTGGTATGTGGTATTGATTGCTGGTGGGCGTGAGTCACCACGCCCAGCATTGTATGTAGTTACCGCGGATCGAACTCAGGACCTTGCGCTTTCGAGGCAGGCACCGGAACCACTGAGCTAACCCTCCGGCCCAATAAACTCTTATTGAACATTCATGTATTTCTCTTCCAGTTTCTTAATGTAACATTTTTCTCTATGATGATTAATACTAAAATTCTCATAAGTGAAATAAATAGCTCACAAATGCGTAAATATCATATCTGTTCTCAGGTATAAAAAACTGAAGATGCTAATGAGTTCTAGAATGTAGGATGGATATTGTAAAATAGAAGATATTCATAAGGAAATGTGGTGGAGGGGTGAGTAATGAGGGGTAAAGAAAAATGTGATGGTCATAAAAAAAGGGAAACAAAGTTTATGTACTTAGGCGGTGGGAGGTTGTGAGGTAGGTAGGGGAATGGGAAAATTGAGAAAAAAAATTGGAGACAATCAGACACTTGAAAATAGGGTGAGTTCATTAGAATGTCCAGTTCTGATCGTGAAAACCTCAGTTGTATTTGAATTTCTGTTTGGTATTATCCTCACAGTGTTTCTCTTTACCAGTTTTTTACACCTCAGGAATGAAAACTTTTAGAAGCATGCCTTGTTACTGAGATCTCAGGAATACTTGGAGAGTAGAAAAAAATTGATTATATTTTTTGTTGAATTCTTTATTGGTAAATGTTATATACAGTTCACAATCACCATTGGGGAATTTGTACCAGTATATGGCAGAAGTTAATTCTCATTTTTACCCATATCTTACCCACCCCCCAACTCCCCCACCCCTTATATACATGCTATTTCTTTTTCTTTCCAAATCATATTTATTCTTCCCCTCATTGTGCTCCCCCACCATATTCCCTTTGAATATTTCCTATTTTACAGCATCTATCATACATTGTAGAATTCATTTACATCTACAGGTTCTCATAACAGAGAAAAGGTGTGGTAAAATTGATTATATTTTGAATTGATATATTTCTCAAAGATTTCATGACAGTTTGATAAAGAGTGAGTACACTGCCTCAAAGGTTTAAGAACCTCCTTAAATCTATGAAAAAGTCCTCTAGAAAACATAATGACTGTGACTACCAAATAGATGGGGAGTAGGGGCATGACCTGTATGAAATAAATTAAGCAGGTATTTCTGGAGAAGTGCAGGTTCTGTTATGGTTGTAATGGTGACAGTAGCACACTCTGATGGAAAGAAATATCTAGAAAGATTTGCACTATAAAAATGTAAAGGTGAGGGTAGCCAGCAACAAAGTTTCTATAGACAGGATGAAAACAGCAAATCAGTCTTCTCTTTGAGAGCCAGTAACTTGCCTTTGACCCAATGATTTAAACCTATATTGTCAGCCATCCTCAATATTAGTTCTTTTTATTTGTTGTTTTCTTTTTATTCTCACTTCTGTGTAGCCAAAGTTAAGGTCAAAAGAGGTGGGTGAGATCCCCATTCAGATCTTCATTTAGGATTCAGACCTAATATTTATTTTGGGGTAGTAGCCGGAATTCACTCTGAGGATTTTGACAAAATCTAGTATTACTGCTGGTTCACTAGTATGATGGAAATAGCTGGCTGCTGCTAAAATGCTTGTTGCTCATTTTCTCAAAGCATATTTTTTTTTTACTTTTATATAGCCAAACTTCCTAACTAATTATCTAATGTCATCAGAACAAATTTACATTCTGCTAAACAGGACAAGATATGAAAGTAATGTGTAGCTGCACAAAGAAAAAAAAAGTATTATTTAAACTCATGGTATCTAACCGGCCTTCAGTTGAATGTTTACTTATGATTCTGGATTTTTTGACCACATAACTAGTACTTAGGTAGATGTGAAGTGACTTTTTAACTTTCTCTTACTATTAATCTTAACGATATTTCTGGGATATTATACCCAGTTCTACAAGCTGCGTTTCTAATTGTTATATTTGGGAAATGTCTTTTTAATTTGATTATTTCAAAGAAACCTTACATAATAGAAAATTCTCCGTAAATTAATACAAATGTGTTTAAAAAAAACACTACAACTTTCAGAACCATCTATTAAAATATATCACAATAAACTACAACTACGCAAAAGTAATACATCATTTTATAATTTTCTTCTTTCTTCATGTATACTGTATTGAATGGTTAAAAGGAAATAAAACACGTACAATTTTCAGTATCCTGAATTGTCTTCCTCTTTTTACAAAGTCGTGGCCATATTCTAAGCATGATATCATGCTATGAAAGCATTTCCTTCAAGTAAAACGTCAGATATTAAGAGAAAGTGCAACAACAATAGGAGAATGTTTGCTGACTGTGGTGGAATAGGGAAGTCTTATAATTTTGAAACATGTTGGGTGGTCATAGAGAAAGGGAAGAACTGACTGATTTTGTGGATTCAAAATACTGTCTGGTAGTGCAAGCCAGAAGGGACAGCCTGGCTTTTAGCTTTCTGTTCCTCATTTGAAGGAGAGACATTCTCATTCCAAAAGGTACCATTGGTCACCATAGTATATTATCATTTTATTTTTCCTCCGGGGTTGATGGAAACCGTAGCTTCTTTATTCAGTAACTGAAAAACTCACATTGTAGCATTGATGGCTAGGAAGTTTAGAAACACCTTGGTAAATTGACAAGTGATTTTTTTTTTTTTACAGACACGGGATTAAGAGTCATCTGATGAGGCCATTCACAGGTCCATAGAGTCTATGTCAGTAGGAAGAGTGAAAGGTTTAAGTAGAAATAACAAATATGTTCATACACACATGGCCTGATGTTAAATTATGCTTTTCATGTAAGAAAACAGATTTGGGAAACAAATCACACAAGATCACATACCACTAAATGCAGAAGTTTACTTGGTTTACAATCTAAAGCTTGCACATCTGTTGTGAAAGGGGAGATTGAGTTTAACTGTTATTACATAGAAAATTCAATTCCAGATGGAATTCTTTGATAATTCATAAATGTTAGTTTATTTCATAATGAGAAATCCAAATATATGTAAAGAGTGAAATGAAAGATAGACAATAAGACATAGGGAGATCTTTTACAAGTAGGAAGGGATCGAGGGATGGATGGAGGGAAGAGGGGAAGGGAATGGAAAAAGAATCACAATATGTTATGTGCATGTACCAGCTCCACACAGAGAATGTAAACATTCTATATTGCAAACATGTACAAATAAATAGCCACAGACTACTTACAGCCTTGAGCATTTACATCATACTGGATATGTTCCTAGAAACAGGGCCTATCCTTGTGTTTCCAGGGATACTCCTGCAGGTCAGCTCAATACAGACACAAATGCGGACACATCTAAAGGATGCTGTCTCTGTCTTGAGAGCTACTCATAGATAAATCTTTTCTCCTGAAACTGCTGAGAATTCTGGCTGAAAATATGGAAAGTGTTGCTGGAGAAGTTTGGAGCTTCTTTCTTAAAATCTAAGTTCCTTTTGCCCTGGTATGGTAAGAGGCAGGATTATTATCTTTTTGATATATTTTACTTAAGAAGGTTGTTAAAGTCCTAGTTTTTGGTGTTGGGAATCTCAAAAAATTTTAAAAGTTTTATTTCATATAAAGATGTGTTTACTACTGAATGGACATGTATTGGTTTGAAGTGGAGATAATTTTTTTTTAGGTATCTTGAGAGTTTTTATTTCTACTATTAATAAGTTCTTTATTGATTGAAACTGTGGCTAATTTTTAATCCTTATTTCTTACTGAAATAATGGAATTTTTAAAAAGTTTTTGTTGCTTCATTTATTTGTGTGTTGGAACATTGATCTTTAAGTACATATTTTTAAAATTAAAATTAGAAGATGTTTATCTCAGAAAGTCAAAGAATGAATGAATATTTAATCTAAAATATATGACTTATTTAAAAAGTATATTGATCTTTATCATTAGTTTTTCTCAGTACGATGTCAGAATTAAGCTAGATTGAGATGGAAAAATTTACTACATTTCCCTGCAAAACGTTATCTTGTCTATTATGGTTGATAATTTTGTTTAGCTGGTATTCTCATAACTTATCTAATATATGATAAATTTACATTTAAAGTATGGTCATACTTTGGAACATATAGATTCTTAGATCGCAAACTATAAGAACACCTTTATTTTCTTGCTCTTAAACTGATTCATGATGAAGTGTTGTACACGTAAAAACAAAAATTTAGTTAAGTGTTACAGCATTAAATTTAACAACTGTGAATAAAGTAGATAAAGAAATAGTCTATGAAATTACATGACATCTAATAACATGATACAGTTGTCTTCAACTGTCGAGATCCCATCCCTGCAGAATTTTTACTACAGAACATTTGTGAATTTCTTCTTTTTATCTGAGGATAGGGTGTTATATTTTAGTGAGTCATAGGTGGCAGTATACACAGCTGAATTACATGTATTGCAGCAGATACGTGGAAAAATTTTCGATTAGCTAACTTATTTTATTCCATTTTATTTTCTTGTGCTGGGGATGGAAGCTGGGACATTATGTATGCTAAGCAGGCCTGCCCCGAGTTATATCCCCGACCCTGGTTAACAGTCTGATATTCCAACTTATTGTCTTTGTAGCTCTCTTTCCAACTCCCCTCATTTTTGTTGTTAATATACAAGAAAACAAAAGGATCTGTCAGATAAGAGTATGCTCTTGGGAGTATTTTAACCTGAAGTTTACTCTAAAAGACAAGAGTCGTTTTAAAAATTTTAAGAAAATAAATATGTATTAGGGGTTGCATAACATTCACTGGCCAGTGGATTTAATATTAAAACGAAAATTTAAGGCAAAAGAACTCTTAGAACTCTGCATCAAGGCAATGACAGAGAATTTTTTTTCTGTCCTATTTTCTGACTTAAAAGTAACAAGCAACTGTGATTTGACTGCTAATTTGTAATAACACAGTGCTTCGAGGTGGAACGTGCAAAAGTGAAGTATGAAATTGCCCTTCTTTCTGCCCAAAACATACCTATTCACGGGAATGATAAGAATCTTCTATGCAATGTAAGGAAATAGAATAAACTTTAAGCTCAGGATTGATAGCGTACTGGCATCTCTTGGTGAATAAGAAAGTCAGGCATCGGGACTGTGCTTTGACCCCATTTCTTGCAGAGACTTCCAAAGTACAACCGCAGGGTCCTTGAAGACGAAGGAGACACATACATCCCAGGAAAAGGGTGCAGGAAGAGTGGAAGTGGGTCACACAAGTGGGTCCAAATGTGTGCTCCGTCATGCTGTCCCTTGTGTACTGAACTTTGTGAAAAACCTCACACTTTTTCTCTTACACTGAAGTTCCTATTCCTTGCATCTGCAGGAAAAATAGCTCACCATAGGTGTTTCTGAATATGGCTATTTGTTTATTTCTGTTTATCTCTTTGTGTATCACAATTTATTTATGTTAACATGGGCAGTGTATTAAGTTTTTGGCTGATGTTAGCCTATATTTTCAAATATGTCAACCAAAAAATATGTCTATATTTTTAAGGTGGTATCTAAAGACATAAAATTTGTATGTGTTTATGGGATAACATGTGAACTCTTGATGAATACAAGTGTGTATTCTCTTACCTTTTCTCCTTTATTTTGGAACTGAGCCCAGGAAATGATGAGCTAGATCGCCAACTCTTTTTTGTTTAAATTTTCTTATTTTCAGACAATGACTCACCAAGTTTCCCAGGTAGGTATTGAACTTGTAATCCTCCTGCCTCAGCCTCCTAAACTGCTCATGTGCATCTAAGCATCAAGCTGCAGGCTATAATTTTTAAACCCAGGTCAAACACATCTATATCCTAATTTCTTTGTGATGAAAACATTGAAGATCCATCTCCCTTTTTGAAAAATGTTATATTAATACTCATATATGATCACATTTCTGCTAAGTGTTTTGGATCATCAGATAACACAGGCAGCTATATAAAATAATTCTAGTGTGAAAAAATCAAACTTAAAAATATCCAGATTTAAATTACTTCTTCAGGCTTTTTTCTTGCTGTTTTTCAAGACCATTACATCCTCAACACTTGTATGTTTCTTAAGTACTTTTCAATAAATTTTACTTTTGGTTGATTTGTTTCTTGAGCGATGTAGTTTCATAGCATTTGGAAATCTGAACACTCTTCAGCACTGGGAGTCTAAAATATAGAGACCCAGGGTAACTGTGGTTAAATATACTGAGCTGAGTTAATTTTAAAAATAAAGTGAAGCCATGAAAACCTTTGCAAATAGGAGAGATCAGCCCAGGGTCTTGTGTTTGTGATGAAGACACGCAGTTGGCCTCAGGTTTAATCCTCCCTGTTACTGAATCACTTCCACTCCTGGAGCGCTCCAACTCCATTTGTTGAGAATGAACATCATTTTAGCTGCAATACATTTTATAGTTGTAAAGCTAGCACATCTCCAATAGGTATGTCAGCCTAAAAAGTGTGTTTAAATATTACTAGTTGAGATTTTGATCTTTCTCGCTACTCATGCTTAGGTTTTAATTCGAAAATTGGAGTCAAGTTGCATGGATATTGTTAAGATAAGTGCCAAGTGACTTCTCTAGAATGTTTGGCTGTGGCTTAGGGAAAAATTCATTTATTTAGATTATATCCACATGGACCTATGTAATAACCTAGATATCAGATCATTTACTTTGAAGGACTCATTCCTACATAGTATAAAAATAAATTAATAACTTAAAACTTCAATTTGAAATGAGTAATGAGAAGAGATTTTGAACACCTGATTCTTTCCTCACTCAACACATATAGATAGAGCATCTTTTTTTCCTTTTCTTTCAATACTGGGGATCAAACCCAGGACCTTTCACTTGAAAGGCAGATGCAGCATCACTGAGATAAACCTCTAGCCACAGAGCATCTTCCCTGTACCAAGATGCTTAGGCTGCATTGATGAGCAATACTCTTGCCTCGTTTCTGTGCGTGCATACATGTGTAGTCAGGTAATACCGAACAAGTATATTCATGGAATAAATCACAGCATATTAGAAGGTGAAAAATGCTATAAAGTGGAAAAAGTAGATAAAAGGGATTTTTTTTAATTAAAATGAAATACTCTCTCCCTCAAATTTGTTATATTTGTTTTTTTTTTCCCCTTTTTGAGACAGGGTCTCTCTTTGTAGTTCAGGCTGGCTCTGAGCTCACTATGTAGTCCAGGCAAGCCTTGAACTCAGCAATCCTCCTGCCTCTGCTTCCCAAGTGCTGGGATTACAGGCGTGAGCCACCACACCCGGCTCTCCCTCAAATTTGTGATGGTTATAGAGCAATGGTGTGAGATGGGGATGAGTGTTAGGAAGTGAACTAAAGTGTTTGTACTATAGGAAAATTAGAAACACTCAAGAGACAAAAATTTACCTGCTCTTTTTAAGGATTCCTTGAGCACTAGCTTTGATGTTAATTTCTCATTAACCACTCAACTGAATGTTTTCCTACTAGGAACTTTGCCCCAAACACCAAATTAATGGGAGTGTCACTAAAATAACTCTGTCACTTTGATGGCAGGAAGGCTTTTAAAGTGAGGGGATGTCTGGGTGGAGAGTGGTTTTCTGTTTGTTTGTTTATTTTGGTAGCTTTTATTTGCATGGAAACATGAGGTAGAATTCAAGCCAGTGAAGGCACAATGTTTGTTCAAGATTTTGAGTCCCCAGTAGATTTTTGAGGAATTTCTTATTTCCTTTCACAGAATCCCTGCCACCAAATGGCTACCCCAAAAGAAAAGACATTAAAAGTAAAGACAGATTTCACAGAGAAACTGATGAGAGTGAGCTGTATAGACGCTGGCCCCCTTGACCACTCTGTGCATGCCTCCTCTGATCGGGCTATGCAAAAAAGTGATTCATCATCGTGATAATAGAACTGTTACAAATATTGAATGTCAATTTCGTGGCCCCTCTGCAATGCACTATGTGTGGAGGTGCGTGCCCTATCCACACTTTGCAAGGTTGCTGTCCGTCATTTAGTGACATAATTCTATAAACAGTGGTCCTAGAACAAGTTCAAGTCTCTGTTCATGTGAAATCCATAACTACTTAAAACGTTCACTTTTTGTGGTGCTCTGGAAAGCATTCTTCTGGAATTCATGATTTTAGCCATGTGCCCGTGCTATGAGCTTACCTATTTCCTTCCTTCCTGTCTTCAGGAACATACTTATCCATTGATATTAAAAAAAAAACAGAAAGAAAAGAAAGAAACCCACGAAATAATGTTTATTTCGGCTGCACATAGAAGAGGGGAGGAGAGATGGTTGACATGTGGGACCGTCAGGGTGGTATCACACAGTAATCTGCAAAAATTTGGGCCAGAAATTTAGCTCAGTGGTTTGGTGCCTGCCTCACAAGAGCAAGGTCCTGAGTTCGATCCCCAGTAACCACACACAATGTTGGTGACTCATGCCCATCAGCAATCAATATCACATACCACAGTGCCAGGCGTGTAATCCGAGCACTCGGGAGGCACAGACAGGAGGATTGCTGAGTCCGAGGCTTGCCTGGGCTACATAGTGAGCTCAGAGACAGCCTGAACTACAAAGTGAGACCCTGTCTCAAAAAAAAAAAAAATCTGCATAAATTCAGTTCAGTGCTTCAAACGTGATGTTTGGAATAAATCACCAAGAGAAAAACAAGCACAAGCTTTTTCTCCTTTGGCTAAGAGGTATTTCTAGGGTACTTCTGAATGGTTTTAATACAGTGCTTCACATGTATGTAGTCGTTCACAAATTACATTAATGGTCATTTTAGTAGTTTGTGAAGTCCTTGATTAATTGCTTTTAAAGTTACTTTGTAAAGAGAGTTACTTTGTATGTATTAGAATATTTTTGGAATTTTCATGGGTATATCATGTCATTACAGGTCATATTCAATCTACTTTAAAAAGTTCATCTGTAGTTTACTTAGATATTTCCAAGCCTGTTGCTATAAATCTGATTTTTAGCCAATATTTGAGATTTGCAACGTAATACATTAATATATTTAAAAGTCTTGTTTACCACAAGTCTTCTCAGTGTTTCAAAAATCACATAGAATAGCAGGATGTACACAGAATTTGTACTCATACCTGTGTTGTCTTATGTTTCTTTGTTTCATAATTCAAGTTGGATGTGTTTTTACTTCTGCAGAAATATGCGTACATCTCATTTAGTATATTTCTCCAAGAAGTGAGAGGGATTAAGATAGTGTAATTTAATTGTGTCCTCAGAAGAATCCTCAGGTGTGAAAAGTAGGAGGGACCCTACCTTTAGCTAACTGAACCAGAGAAATTTTTTAACATTTATATCTCTCCTTACTCGTCTGGGTTAGTTTCGTTAACTTCAAAGTTCCTAAAAAATTCCATACTACATGCTCATATCTAATATTTCCCTCTCACCTCTAAATGTGTGGTCAAGTTTGAAGTTAGTATCAACCTCATTTTGTTACAAAGTCAGGCACAACCAAAAACAAACTGTAGAAAGCTTTATAATAAAGAAATTTTAGGAGTGAAAGTAAATCATATGCATCTGCAAGAAAAAAAGGGATTAATGTATTGACATGATCCAACAGCTTAGAGTGAGAACTGCTTAATCTGCCTTTAACTGTAAATATTGTTAAACCACAGGTTTGGGGAGCTTGGTTTACATGCAAGTCCTTTCTTCCCCAGATAATTGTAGTTATTTACTAAGGGGAATTTTTACCTTTTCAGTTTAGTATTTCTTTGAAAGGCCAGGCCCCTATTTAGAAGGCAGTGAATAAAAGGCATCATGCATTTAATTACCTTTAAAAAGAGCCTAATCTTTCTTCTTTGAACACGCTAAATTAGATTAAAGTTTTGGGGGCAGAAAGAAAGGGGAGAGGACTAGCCAGAGGAAAAATGTTTTGTTGCCAAGTGTAAGTTACCAACCCTTTTATGAAGTAAAGAAAACGAAGAAAAACAGCAGTTGCCAGTTCAGCTCAATAACTCCTGTACTCCTAGTGAAATCATTTTGAGACTGCTGACTAGAAATAGTTTAAAGGTCTATTGTAAAAGAAACAAAAATTTTATTCATTAATTAGACTCCTCAGAGATGGCTTTGAATTTGCAAACTGAATAACCTTTTCTTCTTTGGTTATACTTAAATCTTTAAAGCTCATCTGATTTCCTGTGTCCCATTTGATTTCACTTTAAGGTTTCACCTTTACAAGTGCATTGTGCCAGGCCAACTGCACAATGTTTTCCTTCCCTTCTCACTTTAGCAAAAAATAATAATAATAATAATAACTTTCTTAAAATTAACACAGGACAGTGGGTATATGGATGGCAGAATTTAAGTCTTTTGATAACACGCAAGTGACATAATGGGGAATACACTTCCGTGTATGTATTTCCTACCTCTGCCTTACTTGGAAAAAAGGAGACTCTTTTTCCTTTTTATATTAAAAAAGTCTTAATAGTGGTATTTTCTTTTTTTGTGTGTGGGGGGGTGTCTGGAGACCAGTCCCAAAGCCTTGCATGTGTTAGGCATACACTGTTCCCCTGAGCTTTACCCGCCCCCCCCACCTTTTAATAGTTTTGAATTGTAAAAAATTGGGCTTTTGGAGAAATTAGTTTCAGGTTTGATACTTTTCATTTGAGGTTGATTCAAAAGCAGAATTTAAACCAGTGTTCGAAATTTTCTGTAGAACACGCACTGCATATTAATTCACACTTCATTAATTTAGAATTCCTGAAAATGTGAATGCCCCATTGAACTCTGACAGTGAAAAAGAGCCTCCAGTCCAGAGTGGTAAGTACACTGGACTTCGGTATTTAGCACATTCTTTTTCTTCTTCTTTTTTTTTGAGACAGGGTCTCGCTTTGTAGTTCAGGCTAGCTCTGAGCTCACTATGTAGCCCAGGCAAGCTTCGAACTCAGCAATCCTCCTGTCTCTGTCTCCCGAGTGCTGGGATTACATGCCCGGCACTGTGGTATGTGGTATTGATTGTTGGTGGGTGTGAGTCTCCACGCCCAGCATTGTAATGTGGTCACCGGGGATTGAACTCAGGACCTTGCGCTTGCAAGGCAGGCGCTGGAACCACTGAGCTAACCCTCCGGCCCCCTCTTCTTTTTCTTGACATTCTATTTTGGACTCTCTGTGTCTGCTAACGTGCAAGGATGCGGAATCTTTTAACCGCTTATTCATATGGAAGCACATTTTATCTACATATATTGTCCCAACAGAGTGTTGTTTTAAGCTTTGAGCCAAAGGTTATTCAGTTCTTACTTTATTGTGAGTATGTATTCTGGAATCCAAATGAAATATCGTACTTTGAACACAATGGCTTTCTTGTGCAACTGTTTTTACCTGAGGATAGTAATTGTTTCTTACGTGTTTACTTTGTCCGTACCCGTCGGGACAACACTGTAAACACATGACGAAACCTCCTCACTGTGAACACGTTGGGTAATCGACGTTGCTTTGTGTCTCTTCTTCCCCTCCCCCTTGGTTTCCTTCTGATGTCCTACTCTGTTCTGCAGCGGGCGATCTGGAGATCCATGGAACACCAGCCAGCCCAAGCCTTCTTTTCACCTGCAACTTTCCTTTTGTATTTTTCTAATGTTCACTCTAATGGTATTTTTAAAACTTTTCCAACTTATTCCTAATTCTAAGTATACAGGGTGATTAAAATATGGGACATATTTAAATAAAATGTGTTAAAGGACACAACGACCTTAATGACCCTCAGAACACTGAAATAGTCACCGTCTCTTTGGGCCCACTTGTCCCATCGCTCTTGGCTGTTGGTCTTTCGCTGGAGTCTTGGGTTATTGTTTAAATATTCACCGGGTTTCGGTCACCCCTTGCACGTGCGTTCTCTGGGCAGCCGTGACGGATGGCTGCGGCTGCCGTGGTGCGGACTCTGCGCTTCTAAGACGCAGTACTGAATCTCATATTTAACTATTCTGTAGAAATTGACGTTCCCCTGAATGTGGAAGCAGCCCACTTCTTTGAGCTTACAATGGTTCTTCTGAAAATTTTTAGACATTCTGATTTTAAATCCACCCCCCTGTTCGTGTTCATTTCTAGAAGAGTTTAGTATCATCTCTTTATAGATTTATTCTTACATTTTAAAGGGCAGGGGATTTAGTTCGGTGGTGCTACTGCGTCCCTTGCAAGAGCAAGGTTATGAGTTTGATCCTTGGTACCGCAAAAAAATTTTAAAGAAATTTCAAGTTGATACGTATACCACTCTTGACAGAACAAAACAAAATTTCAGTGTACAGCAGAACTTTATCCACCCTAAAAAATAAGTATCTGTCACTCTTTGGAAATATATTGATTTAAAAAAAACTTTCTAATTTCATTTTTTCCTGTTTTCCTCTGTGTTGTTCTTAAAAAATTTTCTTGGAGTTTCTTTCATGAAAGAAGTGCACTTCCCTTTTCTATGTCTATTTTTCACCTGCTTTTGACTTTACTGCTTTCTAAAGTTTTTTGTTCCCTTGGTTTTGTAACTTTCCTATGGGATAATTTCATATGTGTTATAAGCTTGAGTTCTAAAAATTACTTGGTTTATACTATGTTTACTTTTTATCTCAACTCATTGTGCTTTTATGTATTATCTCTCTGAAGAAAAGTTAATATTTTCCTTGAAATTATCCTTCTCTATTTCTCCTCTTTATTTAAAGATGATATCTATGTTTACTGATTTCTTTCACTACTTTTCATTTAGAAGATGGCTTTATGTGAACTTCCATTCAGTGTTAAATACTGAACTAAAATGTCGACCTAATGCTTAGAAAAAAAGAGTACATGGATGCTCAGTGTACAAAAATGAGCTTGTACATCATTGGTGTATACTCGCAGGAAGGAGAGTCACTTAGGGAAAATTCTTTAGTATCACTTTCTACAGCATCTTTTTTTCTGGACTAATGATCATCAAGCAAAATCCTCTAATTTTCTGCAGACCCACTGGGGAATTCCACTGTATACTCAGTTCTTCTTGATAAACTTGTTTTTATTTAGCTCTTTTATTTCCCTCTTCCCCTGTCATCTGTGTCTAGTTTTCCAAAGTTGAAAGCTTCTCTTGTATAATATAATTGCAAAATAATGTGTTTTTTGGAAAGAAGCACACTGTTTGGATTGATGGGGAAGTTAAAAAAAAAAGATTGGTAAAAACATCAGTCTTCTATCTTCAAACAAACTTCTTCAGACTAATCCCGCATGCTTTTTAGTTCTTTACAACCAGGGCCTCTGATTTTTGAGTAATTTAGTGATCTGCACAGAGAAGATTGGCATTCTTCCAGAGCTTTTCTCTTGAGGGCATGTTGGCTTTGCTTTTTCAACCATGCCATGTTAGTTGCCATGTAAATATGTACTTTCCTTTAAAAACTTGCTGATTATCTCTTAATTGCTTGTAGTTTCTTTTCCATGTTTGTGTGTATGTGTATATTCTATATTCATTCACTTATCACTTGAAAGTAGCTTGGCAATTCAACAGAAAAATGGTGTTCAACCAGAATTCAAATAATGAAACTTCAGTTTTTTAAATTATTCTGTAATTCAAATGTTTATTTTCTTTTACATACTTCACATTGATGCCCGTCCACATTATTTAAACTAGAAAAATGTTCTTGTGAGGAAATGATTACATGCTACCTACAGAATTCAAAACTGATCTTCCCTCCACTGATATATAATAAAGGTGATTTAAACAAGAATATATCCATATGGGATTGAATTCTTCAGCAAATAAATCTTTCAAACATACCAGAATGCTTTGTATAGTACTCAGTTAGTTGCATGATAGCTTACCCCCTTATTTAAGTTTTAGAAATCACTAATGGCTGTCAAATTCTTAATATCATTGACTAATCTCATAAAATGTCGCACTCTTGCAGCTTTCAATAAACCTTGATATAGAGCAATAATTTTTCACTGACATAGAGATTTAAAAGAACATGCTATTATAATTGAAGTAAACTCAAAGAGATGAATTTAAAAGTATTTCATGGTAATATTATTGGGTAGTTTTGCATTTCAAATTAGAAAGGAAGTGGTTAGGATAATGTAGCTTTGGAAGAAGAGGATAGATATAGCTATTATTATTTGATACAGAAAATGTAAGAAAGAGAAGTTTGGCAGGGGTAGATGTTGAATTTAGTTTCAGACAGTTTAACCTTGAGGTTTGTCTGAAATAATAAATAGCAGCCGGTGATACAGGATTGGAGCTCATCAGAGATGCCTGTGTCAAATATATAGAAATTATTTGATTAGCTTAACTGTGAAGAACAAAATATCTCCTTATCTTAAGTGCTTAATTAAGACAGACATTTATTTCACTCTAAAAGAAGAAGCTGTAGGAGGAAACTTAGACTAGGGTGAGCTCTACAGTCAAGCTTTCTGTCTTGGTTACTTGTTGATGAGACACCCAACGTTAAAGGGGGAAAGTTTTCATTCAGCTCATGCTTGCAGAGATTTCAGTCCATAGTCAGCTGGTCCCAAAGCAGGGTGGCATGGCAGAGGAGAAACAGTTCATGGTGTGCTGAGAAGCAAGCAGCAGCAGCAAGCCTCCCTTATCCTTCCATTCAGGCTACCAGCCTTTTGGGTGGTGCCACCAAGAACTATGCTAATTCTAATTAGTGAATTGACTTAATGCCACACACTTTTAATCCCAGAATCACATGCCCCAGCCCAACAAACTCTGAAAATTCCCACATAAAGGCACAGGAGACTTTGGGATGACATCTAGCTATACATTCTTACTCCAACATAACACTCCTCCCATAAGGTGCAAAGTGTCTAACTTCAGAGATCTCTCACAACTGTGCCTTCTATAGTAAAATGGAAGAGAAAGAAATCATTTTGACTTATCTTTTAAACAGACTTCACTAACTCTGACACTACTTGCTTATTTCTCTGTGTCAAGAATGTATTGTCTCCCAACAAGTTACAAGGGAATGTAGCCTTTTATTCTTTCTGGAAACACAAACGACTAAAAATTGGCATTCTGTATCTAGGTAAAAATAAGAGGAAGGGGGATAGAATATGCACTTGCCAGATACAGATTAAGTCACTGCACGTATATTGAATTCCTGAATGTAGACGTGTAAGAACCATAACAAATATCTTCAGATTCTTATTTTTAAATCAGACTTTTTTGGGTCTACGGAGAATGCAGGTAGGGAACTAGAGATAGAGTTATCCTTCACTAAACTTAGGCAAAAGATGAGAGACAGGAGCATAGCTCAGATGTTTAAGATTTATGGACAAGGGAAGTGAACTCAGAAGAAAGTAAAAAAAAAATAAGGATGTGCTATGATGGATGATAAGTTAATATTTACAGTATGGAGTGATTCATTACACTGATGGCTTACTAAAAGATTTTATGAATAGTACTCATTTGCTATAGGTATTATTACCATCTTCATTTCACAAGTAAATATATTTAGGCCTGAAAAGTTAAATGGCTCCAATGAGATAGAGTTACCAAGTAGCAGAGCTGAGATTTGACTTATGTTCCTATTTCAATTCAGAATTTCGATCTCCTTTGATTTTTTTAATTTTAAATTAAGAATCTCAGAGAAGGTGAATAGGTGGCTTTGTGATGTTAATCAAGATGAACAATATGTGAGAAGTAAGATTTAGTGATCAGATCCCCAAGGAACTTAATCTAATTATATTTCTACAATAGAAGCAGTGGCATATTTTTAAAACATTACTAACCTCCCCCCAAATTAACCCTCGAACAAGAAACTACATTCAATAAAATTTGTGTTGAACATACCAAGCAAATATGTGTTTCTACGCAGCTGTAGCATCTTTCCTAAAGAATGTACATGTGTTCTTCAGAGCTACATCAAAATCTTACATTTCCAGTCTATGCTGTTTGGAGAGAAAAAAGTACAGAAAATGAGACAGATGAAAGTCATTTATATATTTTCCTTCATTCTTCCCATAAGGAAAGTAGAGCTTGAGAAGGTGAAAAAAAGGGGTAATTAGGGGAGTGGGAGACTCTTGAAATTCTACCTGACAAAAATAAGAAAGAACTCAATTCTATGATGGGTGGAAAGACAAGAAATGACAGAAGATGAGAACTGGAGAGCAGCGGAGAAAAAAGGAGCCCATGACAAGAGTGAGAAGGAGTCTAGTGCCAGGGCGAATTCAGGTCTTGGTTCCACTCGTTTCCCTCAGTTCTGAGGCTCCGAGTCAGCGGCTCTCTGCTGCCTCGTGCCCAGCGCATGCTCTGTGACCTGTTTGTGTGAGCAGGAACCCTCTGCTCTCCGCCTTCTTGTTTGAGAACTTTCCCTCCTCACTTCGTTGACAGCTGGCTTTCTCCACACTCTTTGAGTCTTCGGTCTTGGCCACTTGGTGTTGCGAATGCCTGAGAGAGCTTGTGCTCTGTGGCGACCACTGTAAGTGCACATGGGGAAGCGTGAGAACTGGAGAGCACAGCCACATCGGTGGACAAGGAGCGTAGCTTGCAAGGCAAACCATCCTCAGCGGTGTTACTGTTGTCCTCTCCACCCGTGCCAGGAATCCGTGGAACATCCTTTAGCTGTTGGATCATGGCCCCAGACAAGTTGAACCAAGCGAAGAAGGTGTTCGCTTCAGCGAGGAAGGAGCCGTCTGCAAGATCCGCACACCTGTCATAGCACTACCTCTTCCTTTCTCAGGTCTCACGAGGCCGATCTGAGTGCTCTCCTCTTGCCTTGGCTTCCATGTAGACAATCATTCTGTTCTGATGCAGTAGGGGAGTTAACTGGTCTTGAAAAAGACAGATGGACAGATTTTACTGGAGGGGCAGCACCTATGACACCATGCTGGAGCTGCAGGCCAGGAGAACTATGTAAGGATATGTAGAAGACTGAGTCCTGTGTGGACATCATTGAACCTGGTGAAAAGAAAATGACAGACACTGAAAAGGAGATGAGACAGCGCTGCAATTCATTTGCATGTGATCCTGGGCTTCTGTCAGGAATGTGCAAGTGTCTAGGCCTCTGTCTCTGCCAGTCCATACTGTAGAAGTTCCAGTAACTTCACTGATCTATGGATAGGTTGAGCTGGGATGAGAGGACTGAGGTCTGTTAGGGATGTTTGGTTGTGACACCTTCATACTTGGTCCAGGAGGGTTAAACTCAGGGATTGCTGTAGCTTCCTATTTGAACAACAGCAAGAGCGAACCCAGGGCACCTGGGGCTGTTCAGAGGTACGAGCCTAGAGGTTGGTCTCCTGCACTGAGCTGAGAGTGAATCACACTGCGTTACCTTGTCTCATGTTCTCACCATCACGGTGGGTAGAGCCCTACGTCACTATGTGAAAGAGGCTGCACTGACGAGACTTTTACTGTGGTATATTCTTATAAGTATCCTACTGTATTATTTGTTATTGTTGTCAGCCTCTTACTATGCCTAATTTATAAAAATGAAACTTTATGGCCTGGGATTTCGATCAGTGGTTCCAGCATCTGCCTTGAAAGCTCAAGGTCCTGAGTTCAATCTCTGGTAACCACATACCACAATGCCGGGCGTGGTGACTCATTGCTGTAAACCTAGCCCTCGGGAGGCAGAGACAGGAGGATTGCTGTGAGCTCAGGGCCAGCCTGAACTACAAAGTGAGACCCTGTCTCAAACAAACACTTTAAGTGTGTTTGTAAAGGAAAAACAATAGTGTGTATGTTTGTATAGGAAAAACAATAGTTGTGTCAATAGTGTGTGTGTGTGTGTATTATAAGTATTGAGTGGAGGGTCACAGAATGTGTTATGGAAATGGGGTGGTGGAGAGACAATATATGTATAGAAAATTCTTACAAGTCTTTTCAGTGGAGTCCACAATATTGGCTATAGGATCTGTGATCATTTTTCCTAGGCCTTTTGTTTCTATCTTTGCCTTTCTTTTTGGAAACATCCTTTGTAGACTTTCCTCCCCTTTTTCAGAGTGGCCAGTGATGTGCTACTGAGTTGTATACTGTGTGTCTAGTGGCTGCCCAGCACACAGGATAGAGGACTCTACATGATACCAAATCGTGCACCAGCTTCACCTTCCTCTTATGTCTGTCATTTCTTCTCTCTCTCTGTTTGCTGATGCCAACTGGTACCTTCACTGTCTTTCCCAGTCCTCTTTCTTATATAGTATGTTCCATGTAACTTCATCTTTGTTTCTAGATTCTGCTATCAGATTTTTTAGTGACTCTTTCAATATAGGCTTGTTTATATTAGACATTTTTCCCCATCAAATGGCATTTTCCCTGTGCATCCTTCACAGAGACAGTAGTGATGAGGCTGCTTGGTTTCTGCCTGCGCTGGTGCTCACGACCTCCACCTGTGTGCGTCCAGGAGCATGCTCCTACCCAGGTGGAGGTTAGGCATTGCGCCTAGCTGTTCCCCTAAGGCCTGTGCAAAGTGATTGGATGATGCACGCTTACAGCTGGTTTGCTGGTACTAGTGGAGCACAGTTAGGTGGTACGGTCTCAGTGGATGTGGCTGGGAAGTGTGTACAGACCCTTCCCACTGCTCCATTGGTGCTCTTGGCCTCTTGGAAACCATGGCGTTGATGCAGGAGAGTTAAGGCCTAACTCCCCACCTGAAACGCGAGTTCATGTTCTCCAAAAATCGAAGAATGAATTTTAGGAATGACAGAGGTTTGAGTAGGAAAATTTTATTGAGAGAGAAAGTTTCTGCCTTAAGAGAGACAGAAGGGGGAACCCAGAAAGTGGGTAACCCACCTAGCTCACTTTTTACAGGGCTTTAATGGAGCAAAGCCATGAGGTGAGGCGGGTCTGAAATAGGGGGCTACCCAATGAGATTAAAAAAACAGTGGACGGGTTACAATTGACCAATGAGTACAGTGGGGGCTTCCAATGAGATGTGAAAGAAATGGGCAAACCATAGGTAATCAATGGGTATATGACAAGTATAGTTACTTCAGCAACTTTGATTAAATAGGGTCCAATGAGATATCAAATCAGTAACAATCAAACAGGAATTTTTTACTCTGTTTTCCTGGAAGGTGGTTAAAGTCTCAGCCCTCCACCCCAGGAGGTTGGCGCCCTCTTTAGAATATCTGGTGGCTGCCTATTTGGAATATCAATCACAGCTATTCATCCCACATGGGTGGAATAGCTTTTTCTCTGGCAACACTCACCTCCAAGTTGGCTTTTTTGCTCCCTTCCAAGGACCAGTCTTATCTATCTGCCTACATATGTCTAGCTGGCTTTTTACCTATAATAGAATGAGCAGCTATGCTCCTCTCTGTGTCCACCTTGGAACCAAGAGGTTGTGGACTCAAACTAACTTCCGCCCTTATGTGTGAGATTCAGGTATTTGTCTCAGTGAGAAGAAAACTGACCAAGGCACTGTATGTCCCCAGGCCACAGGATAGCAGAGTGGAAAATGACAGTGGAAAGCAGCATGGAAAAAGGAGAGAACCAGGAAAGAGAGAAAGGATCAGTCATCACATTTACCAAAGGAATAATGAGATTATTACTATTAGTGTTCATTGAGCTATTACAAGTTTTCCCCCAACAAGGGAATCATCGTTCAGATTTCAGATTTCATTCTTTTTAAATTTGTTGATTCTCTCATCACTTAGCATTTAAATTAATGTCTAATTATAATAGCTGTGATAATGTTTTCATTATCATGAATTTTGTTTTGTGTGCAAGTGCCAGAGCGTTCAGCACAGCTGACTGCATGGTTAAGTCATGCTTCTCGTGCAGTGCTCTTACAGCATGGTCAGGGGAGGGTGCAGCATTGAGAGAGGCTGTGGTTTCTTCTCAGAGAACAGCCAGTAGTTGTTTCTCTGAAGGTCTTCATTTAAGTGGATTTTTATCATCCAGAGTTTCACTTTAGAACTTGATGTTTTTCAATATACTTAAATTATATCTTTTTCTAATATCATTTTTATTGACAATCAGTGCAAAACTGATACATACTAGTATGGTGTTTTAAACAGAATGATAAGTATTGAATGGAGGCCAGGATGATAAACTAATGGGGTTAGAAATATCTCTTTATGTAGTATGTTAAACTCCTGCCAGATCCTGGTGGCTGGTTGTTGGGAACATGTTTTGGGAGAAATACTTGGAAGGTCAAATTTGATCAGGCCTTCCTGGTACAGTGGGACTCCGGAATCAACTCACTTTCACCTCTGCTAACAACAAAGACTCTGGTCGTCCCACATGCTGTCATGCTTCAAGGAGGAACTACTCCATTGCCACGTCTGCCCTGCCCAGCGGGATCTTCATCTGCATAATGTCTCTAGGACTGCTGGAGGTGTCTGCCCTGCCCACTGGGTCTGACATTCTGTTACTCTGGAGGTGCTGAATAAAAGGTGTGGTGGCCTGGGGCCTGGAGTCTTTTGCTACTTAGAGTAGTATGGATCAGGCCCAAACTGGGCCTCTCTGAACCTCATTTCTGCCTACTTGTTAATTATTATTTCCGCTGTGTGCCATTGACTCAGAGGAGACTAGTATCTAATGTAAAGGTTCTAGTTACATTCCTTCCCCTGGTTCCCACAGTTGGTGTTCTTGAATGACACTAGGACAAGTTAATTTATTTTAACATTTTACAGGATAAACTGAAATTATAGAATCCATTTATGGTCCATTATTTATCATTCATTGTGGGAAGAAGGTATAAACATATATAATTATTTGGGCCATAAATATGTAGTGAGGTCTTTTAATGCTTTCATTTAGAGTTTGGTACAGTGTTTTGAAGTGGATGCTGAAATCTCATTTCCCTGAATTTAAAAGGACTATGATTTCCTAAGGAATTGTAAAGGGTTGAATCTGTATTGTAACCCAGGCCAACTCCAGAACATGAGTTCTAAAAGATTCACTATAAATGTTGTCCACTGGAATGCTCATACTCATTTTCTAGGGTTACTTTCATAGATAAACCACAAACTTTGTGACTTTGAGAAGTAAACTTGCTTTCTCACATGTGTAGAAGTGCAAAGTATTCTGAGAGGTTCTAATGAATCCTTCCTTACCTTTCCCAAATGATGGTGACATAAAGAATTTCCTTGTCTCAAGGCAGCATTACTCAATCTCTGCTTCCTGCTCACTGGATTTTCCTTCCTGTGTCTCTGTGACTTCTACTTTTTGTCTGTGATAGAGAAATCGATCATACCCTAGTCCAGGATGATCATCCCTGGTGAAGCTTACTTTGTTAGACTTGATGGTAACCACTTCCTTGCCTTTACTTAAAATTTTACAACTCATTATTAAAACAAATTTTATACCTTTTTGTATTTTATACAAATTCAACTGAACTACATATTTGATTTTGTACTGTGCATCTTTTATGTAATAGCCTAAGAAACTGATTGAAGGTGGCTGTGGACTAACTCAAGTTCTTCACAATTGAGCTATTCATTTCACACTGCATTGTATGTGCTATATTGGATTTTTGGCTATAATGAGTACTGTTTCTATAGACATTTTTTATATATTTATAAAATACCACTATGTGGTAAACCAAATTAATAGCTCAGCTTAATGTGAGATTTATAGTTAGACGAAGACAACTTTTTAAAGCAGTAGTAGCAGTAGCAGTGTGCCTCTTCTTCATGATTTTATAAGAGTTCTCCTTATTCTTACATATTTGTAGCAAGTGATATTTTCTGAAATGTCAGTTGTCTTTTATTTGTAGATGTAAGATGTATAGTTATATGTGATATTCATTTAAATTTCCCCAATTATCAATGCAACTAAATATATGTTCATAGATATATTGGATTTCTACTTTGATGAACTTCCTGTTCAATTATATTTCATTTTAAAATTTATTGTCTTTTAGTATTTGTCTTTCTTCTTATGGTATAGTTATGGCATGTACTCCATTTTTTTTTTCATTTTTACTTTTTTTTTTTTTTGAGACAGGTTCTTGCTTTTTGGTAATTCAGGCTGGCCCTGAGCTCACTATATAGCCCAGGCAAGCCTCAAACTCACAGCAATCATCCTGCCTCTGCCTCCTGAGTGCTGGGATTATAGGCCTGAGCCACCACACCAGGAAGTGTGGTATGTGGTACTAATTGCTGGTGAGTATGAGTCACCAAACCTGCTATTGTTGTATGTGGTTACCTGGGATTGAACCAGGGACCTTTCATTTGCAAGTCAGACAATGGAAGCACTGAACTAAACCCCTGGCCCTCCATTCTTGATTACATATATGGTTAATATTTTCTCTTATGTAATGCTTGTCTCTGTTGCCTTTTTTATTTTGTGTTTTGATGACCAGAAGTTCTTTTATTAACATAAATAATTTTATCTATCATTTTCTTTATGGTTAGTGTGTAGGACTTTAAAATATTCTTTGCTAATAGTTATTTTATTTTTTGTAATTCTTATTATGTGCATCTATCAGCAACTAAAACTTTTCTGTTTAACATGTTCTATATTTTTTTTTAAGAGAAGGTATAACATATAGCTTGCAATCAAGCCTTACTTTTTGGAAGTAATCCTGTCACTTTAAGAGGTGTTGTGTCATTGTTGAGTGTGATATTTTTAGGTTAACTTAGAGGCCTGTCTTAATTTTCTCACTTTGTCTTCTAATGAGACTTGTTATGGTGAGGCTTAGCTACCCAATAAGTAGGGATAAAAGAGGGTTTGCTCTGAAATTGGTTTGCTGTGACAATGCTGTGGAAAAATGAATCACCCTAATAGATTTTTTTGTTGATCAAGGCATGTCATATTAGTCAGGTAAGTGACTGAATGGAGAATTTAGCCATTACCAAATATTTTAGCTATCACACTTCAATAATCTATCTGATGAAAGCTATGAATTCAATATAACTGGTAATTATATTGTGGTAATTTTATTGGTGTAGACGTCAAGACTCATGGACTTTAAAATGCTACAAGCTAGGAAATTAAGGGGTGAAATATCAAGTCAAGTCTGATTGTTTTTTCTCTTCCCCACAAGTTCTCCTTTTAAATGCAATTTCAAATTTCAGAGTGACAAACTCATTTATTTTAAATATCATCAATATAAGAAAATCAAAGAATTTATATTTAAACTAATCTAGATTTAAACTAATTTGAGTTTAAACCAGGTTTATCCCTATAAGCACTCCTGCCGTATCCAGGTTCAAGTATGGTTACTGCTTTTGAAATTCGTTATGCAGCTTTTTCCTGTGATATTTCAAGTTGGTGAAAGGATGTAATATTTTCTTTTTGGTGAATTTTAGGGTGAAGCACAAGGAACTTTCAGATGACAGCTTGAGTGTACAATTGAACTCTTCATTGTTTGGGTCTTAGTCCCGCAAAAATCAGTCCTCTGAAGACTCGATCAGCACCTGATGGGAGATGGCACAGTGCTGAGGCCCTAAGTAAGTTGTTGTTGTGCACAGACCTGTGACCTTGGACTCTGGCCCCTTGTTTCTCTCTCTGCCCTGTGTCCACCATGAGGTATGTAATTCTACTCAACAGGTGCTTTCCATCATCGTGCTCTGCCTCACCACAATCCTGGTGATGGGCCCAGTCACTACGCACTGGAACTTCTGACAACATGAGTCAAAATAAACCTTTCCTGCCAGGTGTGGTGGCTCACGCCTGTAATCCCAGCAGTTGGGAGGCAGAGGCAGGAGGATTTCTGAGTTCAAGGCTTGCCTGGGCTACACAGTGAACTCAGGGCCAGCCTGAACTACAAAGCAAGACCCTGTCTCAAAAACAAAACAAAACAAATAAAACCTTTCCTCTGCTAGATTATCTCAAGAACTTGGCCACAGCAATGGCAGGTTGACTAGCACGTGGACTTTAATTGTTTTATTATTTAATTTTGGACATAGGTGTTAAGTGAGTGAATCAAGGAAAATGTGGGCAAAAGAAAGGTGAGATGATACAATCTGAGAAGTTCCCTTACCTTTTTTCTGTAATACCATTTTACTATACAGTTGCTTCTTTGAAAGCTTATTCTCAGGAAGATATTTATTTTCAGTTAAGTTAATACAGTTTTAGGGAACATAAATTTCATTGCTTTAAAACACTGAAAATCATATTTATATGCTTGTAAAGGTCAGATTACAATTTTCTGTCTCCGAAATTCTTTTTAAAAGCAGAGTCAGTGTTCCCAAAAGCTCCTACTAGCTATGAACTAGTGACAGAGGATAGTTACCTGAGGTTCTGGGATGAGATAGAGAAATACAGAATTGTAGTCAGATTAGTCTTTCATTCTAGTTATAAGATGAAAACATCTTCATGAACAGATCAGGTTGTGAGAAAAATTTTTAAATGCATATCTACACTAACACCTTTATGTAGATAGGTTCACACATTGGGACTTTTCTAATCCCTGATTACCTTCTAGCATACACTTATAGACAATTTACTTTTTAATTAACTCTTAGAAATTGTAAGATGTACATAGTAATGA
>PVIC010000950.1:0-102895 GCA_004025085.1 Thryonomys swinderianus | reverse complement strand
ATTACTTAATAAATTTGCAGGTTCAATCAGGCATAAAGAACAGTCATACTTATCAACAATTAATGTGTAGAAAATTGCTATAATCTTTTAAAAATGAGTATGATATGAGAAAACAAGAGTTTTCCAAACACAGTCATTCAATTTTAGTAGCCTGTATTGTAGGGTGAACATCGTGGACAATGTCGTGCGTCCTATCACAAAGTAAAGGAACACTATTATGTGTAGTAATAATGGCACAATTAAATAGCTGTGTTTATAAGTGCATTTTTTTCTGAATAGCAATTTATAAAACTCTCCTGTTAAGAGTTTAAATATTAAGTGGAGCCTCCAATTCTCCTATGTATAATTCCTATAATCTTTTCCTGCGGAAATCAGTAGATCAGAAACATACATATTTAAGGAGACCCAGCTCCTAGTACCTTCAGTAAATAAGCACTTAT
Organism: Thryonomys swinderianus; assembly: GCA_004025085.1. Classification (NCBI taxonomy): domain Eukaryota; kingdom Metazoa; phylum Chordata; class Mammalia; order Rodentia; family Thryonomyidae; genus Thryonomys; species Thryonomys swinderianus. Next base: position 102,455 of record PVIC010000950.1, on the reverse strand, counting down.
TTGAACAGATAAATTTTCTGAACTTTACTTTTTCTAGACATAGAAAAGAAAGACAAGAGAAGTGTGCTCTGAACTTCCAGTCCCCCTGTTGTGTGAGTGAAGGCCAGCAGTGCGGACAGAGATGGTCAACTGTTCTCCAGACCCTGCTTGAAGGATGACATTTGGGCTGTGGCACCCAAGGCTGTGCCAAGGGAGCTCATACAGTCTTGTGAGAACCCAGTGCCAGAGTGGAGTTTTGTGAGCCAGTTGTTAAGTGTGGCCATTATGAATTTAAATTATGTAAACTTATAGTTCAATGAATCATACCTTTAAAAGAGAAAAATGCTCAAAATTCATTAATTTAAGCAATTTCACTATCTTGTACTATTAGCTCAGCTCTCGAGATTGCTCACATGTATTGTAGCAGATGTAGGATAGTGTATTGGCACAAGCGGCCGGAAATACCATATAATGCTGAGCCACTGAGCATCTCTTTCTAACTCCATTCAGTGATATCATGTTGGGAGCTTGAAATTACCCAGAAGAGGGAAAATTTACTCCTTGAGAACTGTCAGATGTTATAAATCAATGCCTTTGAAAAGTTTTCAGGAAGCTGCTTAGAAAAAGATGTAGCATTATACCATTGGGGCACCAGACTGAGACTAAGGACATGAGGGAACAATGGATTTAAGTAAGGAAATCAGAGTGCTGCCACAAAGCTTGTGCCACCACAGATGTCTTTGAAGGACATATTTCATGAGGAATATTTTTACTCAGATACACTAGTCATATATTGTCTCTAATCTGAAACAAGTCTGGTCCTCATGAGGAGATGGAGAAGGTAGTAGAATTCAATAGATAAGAGTGTTAAACTGGGGCCGGAGATTTGGCTCAGTGGTTCCGGCGCCTGCCCCGCAAGTGCAAGGTCCTGAGTTCGATCCCTGGTAATCACATACAATGTTGGGCGTGGTGACTCACGCCCACCAGCCATCAATACTACACACAACAGTGCCGGGCATGGTGGTTCACACCTGTTATCCCAGCACTCGGGAGGCAGAGACAGGAGGATTGCAGAGTTCGAGGCTTGCCTGGGCTACATAGTGAGCTCAGAGCCAGCCTGAACTACAAAGTGAGACCCTGTCTCAAAAAAAAAAAAGAAAAAAAAAGTGTTAGACTGAAAAGAGAGTCCTAAGAAAGTTAAGGACAAATAATTTTGGAAGACTATCTTCAATCTTTGGATTCTATTGCTTGAAGAAGAGTCACTGAAGAATTTCTGAAGAAAGGAACAGAGTTAAGTGATGGAGAAAATGCCTTGTTTTCAAATGTATATGTTGACCTCTATCGGAGAGTTAGAAAGTGTTAAACATCTTATATTTCAAGCCATTAAAGATATGTTCAATGGTAAAAGAGCCAGTGCTTGAGCATTTAGGAGACTCCTGGGACTTGACAAAGGTAATGGAAAGTGTAAGCTGTAAAACAAGAGAAATTTTACAAAATACAGAGAAAATTACAGAAGTCAAGATGGAAAGAAAAACCCTGAAAGCTCGTGCTGGAGACAATCTATATGTAGTAAGACTACAAAACAAAACAAAACAAAACAAAACAAAAACAAAAACAAAAACAAAAAACTATCCAGAGTTGAAGAACAAACTAGGTTTACAAATGAAAAAAGGCTTTCAGAATAACTTTAAAAAGTAATGAAAAGAGCCGGGTGTGATGGCTTATGCCTGTAATTCCACCACTCAGGAGGCAGAGACAGGAGGATTGCTGAGTTTGAGGTTTGCCTGGACTACATAGTGAGCTCAAGGCCAGACTGAACTATAGAGCAGACCCTGTCTCAAAAACAACAAAAATAATTAATGAAAAGAAAATAATACCTAAACATATCCTGGGTGACTTTTTAAATCCAAGGATTAAGGAAAATTAAGAAATATCCATAGATAGAAAGAAGGATAAAGAGGCAAAAGCCAAGCTAACCTCATTTTTTTTCTTGCAGTTTCAAATGCTACAAGACATTGGAAGATACCTACAAAATTATAAGGGAGTGTAATTTTGAGCCAACAATTATATACTCTACCAAGTTAATTATTTTTGTATGAAAACAACTAAAAGGCAATCTCAAATATTCATGGGTTAAGAAAGTGTATCAAACTTTGCTGAATCATTTACTGTAGTGAAGAGAGAACATTAAAAGTAAAGAGTGGGTAACAAATTATAAAAAATTTTTATGGTAAGCATTAAAACTAGCTAAGAAACAGGGAGCTTAAAATCATTACATGGTAGTAAGACTGAATGGAAAAATAACTTTTGTAACCTACATCTAAAATTTTAGTTATATAGTCTTAAAGTGTAAAATTTTTAGTTATATAGCTTTAAAGTGTCAAGTAGCACACCAAATATTCAGTGCCTTAGGAAAATAAATACTGTTTTGTTTTTGCTATGTAGTATTATAGAAAAAAGATACATGCTGTTAAGTTAAATGTATGCAAAATAAAGGTGTTTGGTCACGGGACAGGAAAAGTAGAGTAAAGATATTCCAAATGTAAATCTAACAAAATTAGAAGATGGTACAGTTTTATTTTCTTTGTATTTAATCACAGGTAGAAAAATTTAGCAAGTTTGGTCATAATGTTAATACTGATAATGTAGGAAGAAAATCTGCAAAGCACTCATTGTGTGATAGACTGAAATGGGAAATACAATAGTCAGTGCATCAGATCATGGTTCATATCACCCAATATTCATTGAATTGTGAACAAAAATAGAACACACACAGCCCAGGTTTTGGATTTGAAAAGAAGGGAAAAACCGAGAAAAAACAGCAAAAGAAATGCTGGCTGTGGTGGCTCACGTCTGTAATCCGCACTTGGAAGGCAGAGGCAGGAGGATTGCTGAGCTTGAGGCTTGCCTGGGCTACATAGTGAGCTCAGAGCTAGCCTGAACTACAAAGCGAGACCCTGTTTCAAACAAACAAACAAACAAACAAACAAACAAACAAACAACACCAGCAAAAGGAAAACAGCAATGAAACATTGAAATGACCATAAAGAAAATGACAGAGGTCAGGCTAAATTATCATACTTATAGAGTATCAACTAATAAGATCCAAATTAAGCCAAAAGTAAATCTGTGATCAAAGTGAAATATTCACATGTGTATACAAAATATATAAAAAGATTTCAAAGTTGCTAGAAACTTTCAGGTCAGAGAAATAGAGAGCAACATTTTTATTAGGTACAAATAAGAATATGATGAAATATTTCACACTTCAGAGGCTCTGCATGGTAAATAACATGGCGTTCATATTTTAACTATCTTTTTTTTTTTTTTGAGACAGGGTCTCGCTTTGTAGTTCAGGCTGGCTCTGAGCTCACTATGTAGTCCAGGCAAGCCTCGAACTCAGCAATCCTCCTGTCTCTGCCTCCCGAGTGCTGGGATTACAGGCGTGAGCCACCACGCCCGGCATGGCATTCATATTTAATATCAATGTTCAGTATCTTGACATTAGTGGTAGTTTTACTGCTATAAACTATAGAGACACACACACATATATGAAACATTTAAACTTAATACATTTTATGTACTTAAAATTCATTGAGTAATCCTTCAATTAAAGAGAATACATGGCTTTAAAAAGTTAAATAAAGCCAGTGCAGAGACTACAAGTGAAATCTATCTGTTGAGAGCATGACATAAATGCTAGTGTTGTGGTGTAAGTCACAGCAGAAGCAAAGATAAAAGAAATACAGAGCTGACAGGAGGAGGATAAAAACCATCACGAGCAGCACATTTCTTATGAAGATGCATTTCTTGGCACCTGTTGAAACAAAGATAGAAATGCTCTTGATGCACAAAACACTAGAACTGGGCTCTCAGCTTTGTGGCTAAGTATCTAAGACTGGACTTGAGTTTTGAAGTAAAAGAAGAAAACATTTTACGAGACAAATTGGCATTTATTATTCTATGGCCCTTTTGGCTACCAGCTCCCTAAAGTTGCTGCTGTCATTATGAATTATTGCAACTGTAGGGTGAGAAAGACTGAGCAGAATTTTACAACCTGGAGATTTCTTGGTCTTTGAGGCCATGTTCTTTGATGAGTGTGAACAGTGAGCCCACGGTAACATGGCTGCACAGCCCCCTGTTCCAACAACAGCAGACCAGCTCAAAGGTGTTGGCCCACATGTTCAAGTTACTGTTCAGACTGCATTTAACCAACCCTTCTTTGACCAGGTTCTCAGTTGTGACCTTCAACCCTGGCAAAAAATGCCCTGACACTGTGGCTTAGTACCTCTCTCTAAACTTGTCCAAAAGACTAATGAAACCTTTCCTAACGTCAAGGGCCCCTCGGTCTCTGCCCTCCAAGCCTGACCAGATCCCATCGCAGAACCCCCATTGGCCATCCACAGCCATTGTCTCTTCCATCAGTCCACCTCCAGCCTCTTACAGTTGTTCCCCTCTTTGTCCTATCACAATGTAAACAGCTAGTCTGAGCTTGCTCCTCGTGAAGCCTGCTCCTACCTCTGGGACCCCTCACAGCATAGGGTATAAACCCTAGAGGGTTAAAGTCCAATTCCCTCTGGCAGATGGACGTCACTGATGACCCCTCCTTTAAAAACCTTAAATATATTCATGTTACCATTGGTACCTACTCGGGTTTCGTCTGTGCCTCCACACTCAGCAGTGAAAAGACCAAACAAGTTATCTCCCACCTCTTTCGTTGCTTTTGCCAAATGGGAGTCCCTCACAAGATTAAAACTGATAACCACCCAGCCTACACTTCCAAAATCTTAGCTCATTTCCTTGCTGACTTCAAAAAACAACATTCAACAGGCATCCCATATAACCCTCAGGAGCAAGAGATCGTAGAACGTACCAATCATACTTTAAAAACCCTCCTCAAAAAACAATCCCCTTTGCCATGGCTCACTACCCCACATGACAAACTTGCTTGGGCCCATTTTCCTTTCAACTTCCTCACTTTCAAAAAAAGTGGCTCAACGGTGGTCCATTGCCATTGGAGCCTGTTTCCCCCCCTTAGCTCCCTGACTTTGGTAAAATGGAAGGATCCCCTAAACCATCAATGGAGAGACCCAGCACCTCTCCCAGGGTGAAGATATGCTTGTATCTTTCCACAGGAAGAACCCTAGGCCCTCTGGATACCCTTGAAAAACATCCAACCATATACTCCTGCCCTATCACTACCCTGCTCTGATCAAGCTCCCCTGCTGCCTCCTTAGATGGCTCCACTACTCCTTCTGCTGCCCATCCTTGTTAACAACATCACTGGTCCAGTCAACAGACCACAACAGACCAGCACCTAGGCCCAAAGGCCCCAGCGGTCCAGTCAACAGACCAGCACCCCTCCCAAAGGCCCCAGTGGTCTCGCCAGGACCGCGGGATTTCGGCCATCACTGTAATTATTGTCTCCCTTGTGGCCGCTGTCTTGGCAGTGGCCACTACTTCCATACCTCCTTGCTGTAGATAATGTTTGGCAAATATTGTGGGAAGGAGTTACCCAAGGTTGGAACAAATTGTCCACTTGGTTACAAGGTCTGATATTAACCTCCCCTTACATGATAACCTTTGTTGGCACCATTTTAATAATCCTGCTTGTGTGACATATAAGGAGGGCCAAATGGAGATATCATCAAAATCACAAAAAATATCATACTATTGGCTGAGGCACTAGATGCTACTAGGAGGCGAAATAATAACTCACAAGAGGTTTAAGTCTGGCTTGGACAAATTCATCATTCATACATCTAACAGGCTGGCTAGCCAAAGACGGGTTAAGATCCTCAGTGCTGGGGTCAGCCTAAAATAGGCACAGTCACAAGATGATGTGTTATGGGCTGGCAAGCCAAAGGTGGGTAAGATCCTTAGTGCTAAGGACAACCTAAGACAGACCCAGCACTGTTCACCACTAACCTCTATGACAGGCTGGCTAGTAGGGAAAATGTTGCCCAGCACCAATATCCTACAGCCTCTCACCTCTTACATATATATATATATATGATATATATATATGTTATATATGTATATGTATGTTATTTATGTGTTATATGTTATATATATATCTGTTATATATGTATATGTGTGTTATATATATGTAGAAGAAAATGTTGCCCACCCAATATCCTCATAGCAACACACACAAAGATATCCTCCAATTATAAACAACCCCATCACACAGCTAAACCAATCACTTCAAACCACACCACCTATCCCCCCTGCGATATGCTCCCTTTTTCCCTCCCATCCTCTACAAAAGCCAAAACCCTCTGCGCAATGAAGAAAAGCTTCCTCCCTTGACAAGACTTCGTATGTTGATTCTTGTATCCCCACTCACCCTCTTGCCAGTGCAACCCCACTGGACTAAACAACAAAGACAATAGTTAGGTCTGCTTCCTTCACAACCCTGTGACATGGTGTGCGTTGAGTGGCAGAACAAAGCAATGGAAACCAGTGTTGAACTTCCAAAACTTTGTGTGTGATTTATAACAAGCACCATGTTGTCACACATCAGCTTTGGTGTACAGTCTCCCAACTCTTCACCTTAATTTCATCAGGGCACCTATAATTCTTTTCCAAACTCTTAGGAAGCAGTGTCTCAAGGCCCTGATCATGGCTGGACCTCTACAGAGGACAATGTCCCTAATTTATTTATATGTTGTAACTATTTATCTTAGTGTCCAAGATGGAGCTATACAGATAGCTAAAAGCCTAATAAAGGGAAAAACTCCAACAGTAGTTTATCAGTACACTATGTAATAGAGTGTTAAGATGTTAACAGACTTGAAATTCTGCTTATATGTTTAAAGATCATTTGTTTCACATACATTTACATCATATTCTAATCATCCAATATACAATGGTAGGTTCTTCCGCTCTGTGGAAGAGTAACATGCCATTAGCCAAGAGTCATGTAAGGCTTCCACCAATTTCGTGCTTGAATTTTTTTCACTGATTCCTTGACAGCAATTCAACAGAGTCTGATATATCTTTCTGTAGCCCTAGTTTCTTAACCCAGGCTAGAACACCACACAGGTTCCTTCTCTCTTCTTGGGCCACTGTCTCTGTCTGCCCTAGACTAGCTAGGCCTCAAGATTTGAAGCAGAATGAGTGGGGGTGGCTGTGATGTCTGGGAAGAAGCACAGCTTTACATAGCAGAGCAGCAGGAACCCACGTAACTGTGCTCCTAGGTTACTGCCCTTCCCTACTGTGGCTTCCTCCCCAGCATCCTCCAACCCTGCACACTCTCTATTTGACCTAACTTTCCTTCATAAGCAACCTGTTCGTAAGATTTTAAAATTGTTTTTCTATATAATAGAATTTTCATAAGGATGTACTTCCTCTATATATTTTCATTAATTCTATTTCATTAATCTGATACACCCTTCCATACCTAAAAGATCTGAAAGTCTGAAACTCACATTGGGAAACTTTTATTATTCTTTCATTACTATGTCTCTGTGATTCCTTTTCTTTTTCTCTTGCACCGACTGCTTAAATATCAGTAGGAGTGGATCAATTTTTCCACTTATCCAGGATAGCCATTTGTGAAATTTTACTCCTTATTGCATTAGGAGTAAAATATGGATTCAACATCAGCAGTCAGTACTGTTTTCTTTTTACATTTCTCTAATGAACTTTTTAAAACTGAGAAATGTTTATTTTTTGTCCTAGAAAACTTTCTCTGGTCTTATAATTATGTCCCTGTAAGAGTTTTATGTCACGTGTAATCTAGGTTTTCTTCCATTTTCTGACTTAGCTCCACCTCCATAATAGAAAACCATTGTAGTTTTATAATTTAGTCTCTTCTCCATAGGCCGCAGTATTCACACTGTGTGACTATGACCTTTCTCAGCAAAACAGTGTGCTGTATTTCTCTGGTCTTTCTACATAGACAATTATGGTAGGCCTTTTTTTTTTTTTTTGGTCTGTGGTCAACTAGTGATCAGCTTTGCCTCTTAATATAAGTGGGAGAAGGCCTCTGCATTTACAAGGCATTAACAACCTAGTGATAGGGTGACAGCATCCTAAAATGCCTACAATCACCCAAAAGACAGTTAGGATCTGTCATGGTTGCATACTGCAAAAAATACTTTATTTTACTGTGCGTTCACCCCAGTCTGCTGGCTTCCTCCAGGGCACTCCCTGCCAACCGACTTTTACACCTTTACCTCTACCCATGATTTCTTTCAAGAACCCAGTGTCGCCCTGTCTATGAAGATTCTTCCAGTTTGCAAGATCATTGTTTTCTTGACTTTCTCTTTTTTCTTATTCTGTTCTCCAGGACCAGAATGTGAGGACAGGTCATCTTCCCAGGAACCCACACCCTTATGTCTTAACACATTCTTGACTTTTAGAAAGATAACACAATATCAGAAGATAAAACTATCTGTTACTACTGTTTTCCAAATTATTTCTTTAGATATAAAATAGGTGTGGAATTTTGGCTTAATACAAAGTAGCTCAGAATGTAGTCATGTGAACTTTTTTACTATTCATCAAATGCTTATGTCTGATATAGAAGCCTCATTGTTTACTTGGTTCTTAGAAACTAGCTTATATTATTAGGCAATTTTATAACAGTTATGTTGGTTAATATTTACTAAATTTCTACTATATGCCTGGCACTGAAACATATATAATTATTGAATCTCCACAAAATCCTAAAAAATAAGTATTTTTATTCCCAACATGTAAAATGTGGAAACCAAGGCCTTGAGAGAATAAGTAACTTACCATTCATGCAGCTAATAAGATATTGTATTTCCCTAATGGAATGAACACTTGAAAACAGCCCATATTACATTTTTCTGCAACCCCTGCTATACCTGCCATTCAGGCTCAGCAAAGAAATGTCTACATTAAGATAACACAAAACTATTTACAACAGACCAGAGTCAGCCAAGAACCCAGATAGGAATAAAATGTTGCTTCTATTCTTAAAAACAAGCCATCTGGAGGAAAAGTATACACACTAGTAATTAAATATAATAGTGTAACTAGCTTTTAAATGTATATGTGAAGTGCTATGAAGCCACATATGACAAAATTATTAATTATCCAGTAGGATCATTTTTTCCTATTCAACAGTGGAATCATATGGAGCAATAAGCACTACTTAGAAATTTTTATTAGAAACTTTATTACAATCATCTATAACTCATTTGATGATATAAATGACAAGGTAGACTAATACTGATAAAATTTCAATATCTTTTTAGAAAATAGATATTCAGGCCAGAGATTTAGTTCAGTGGTTCCAGCACCTGCCTAGCAAGTGCAAGGTCCCTGGTTCGATCCCTGGTGACCACATACAACAATACCGAACATGGTGGCTCACACCCACTGGTAATCAGTACCACATACCACAAATGCCAGGCTCAAGCCTGTAATCCCAGCACTTGGGAGGTAGAGGCAGGAAGACTGCTCAGTTTGAGGCTTGCCTGAGCTACATTGTGAGCTCAGGGCCAGGCTAAACTACAAAGCAAGACCTGGTCTCAAAAAAAAAAAAGAAAATAGAGATATTCAACACTGAAAGCATTGTTTCCTGTAATCAAATAAATCCTAAAGGATTTTGATTTTTTCCTCTTAATATATATATATATTATATATATAATATATACAATATGTATATATAATATATACTGTAATTTAGTCTTATCAAAATGAATCCTATGTTAAATACTGAAATAGAATATACAGACCCATACTTAAGATATCAATATCAATAGGACTATAAAAGGGCAGTTAATTAACTGTAGTTAATAAAGAAGAATCTGCCCATACCATGTGATTCCCATTTTTATATGTATGTACACTTCATGTCAGAAAGCCTAAAAGACCCAAATATCTCCTCAGTCCTTAGTTTAAATATTAAGGACGTTATACTCAGAAATAGAAGATCTATTATTAAAAAAGCATAATCTTAAAACTCAATTTTTAAAAACTTTATTTTAAGTAAAAGTGGACTTAAGAACATGAATTTTATTGCCATAACTCTTTAATATTCTGCTGTTTTTCTTGTCCTGGAAATTCTTGTTAAAACTGTCCAGTTTAGTTGGAACCTTGCAAACAATATACAATAAAAAATATACAAGCCCGAGCGAGACTCCAGCATATTGCTGAAGGATACAGCAATATCAAAATTGGCCAGTCACTAACATTTGCAACATTTGTGGTTAAAAAAAAATCCCAATTTACCACTAATGTGATTCACTGAGGTCACAATGACCAAATTTTCATGACACTGTTTCCATTTCTCACAACATATATTGTACAAATGGATTTAGCTGAGACAGGCTATCTTGTCCTATTATAAAATTATCTGCCTGATTTTCCTCAAGTTAGTTAAACATCTTAAACTCTCAGTTAATGTTACTATGTGTGATAAGGGACAAACCAATGTCAAACAGTAAATAATCACAGAAGTTTCCTTATTATCATGATTAACCATATGTAATATGTTCTTCTTACTAAAACAAGCACATGAGTTATCATTTGGGCACATTTTGATGATTTATATAAATACAACAAAAAAACTAGAATTTTCTGAGACATCAACTTCTAGGGAAAGAGTAATAGTTTGGCTTACATTCGCGTATGAGTAGCTTTTGCAAAGCATCTCTAAACTCATTCAGTGCTTTGACTATTACTGGATATAGGAGAGAAACTATATAAAAATATCTAATAAATGTTGCCATTCAACCAGACCTCTTAAACATAACACATAGTTTTATAATATTCAAAGTGCAAGATGTGTTCTGATGTTTGAAAGTTCTGAATGAACTTTGCGAAGTTAGAACTGTCTCGTGTATAAATGTTTCTGAACATCACTAGCCCTTTCAAGCCCACATCTGTTGTTTAGACTTTCTACTTACATTGTTGTTACTTTTGCACATGAAACTTTCTTGTTTAAATAAGAGAACAAGAAAACAAACAGATTAACACCTATCTCTAGGGAATATGGGGAAACACATACCATGAGTTCTGAAGTGATGCTACTCTAAAAATAAAGGGAAAATATCTTATTTTCTTACCTAAAAGGACTCCTGTGGCCACTGACCTACTTGTGTCTCAATAGATGCCCATCCCTGGAGTCAAGGATCAACGTAATTATTGGAATAAGTAAATTGTCTCTAATGTGTGCTCCAGGAAATGACTTATTTATTGAATTAACTTCCAGGTTCCCTAAGGAAGCAGCCATTACAGGAGTGTGCTAAGTATAGTTGTTGTGCTTTTCACCTAACCAAGAAATCATTGTGGGTCTAAGTGTTTGGCATGAAATAATGGGGTTTCCCAACTTAATAACTGGCAGAGACAATGCCTTATGGACACAACTGGCATGCAATATCTTAACAACAACTCACTCAGATTTAACGCCGTACAAGTTTTCATGTCTTAGAAGGTGGAAGACCACTGTTTTAACTTTTACAGTTGCACCCTTATCCAGCCTGGCAGCCCCTCTGCTTGCTCAGGTAGGTCAAAGAAGGAAAAACTGACCTTTTCTGTGTATCTTGACATTTCCACAAGACAACTACGTCGGAGTGAAAAATGTCCCAGTGGAAGTGTGAATAGGAGGATCATCTGTTCTCATGTGCATGATGGGTTCACTGTACGACAACATCCACAACATCCTCTCTCTAGAAGAGTGCAAGCTTGGATGGACAATTACATGATGACTGTAATTTAGGTCTTATGAAGGTTCATCTGCAGTTTTCAGTGTTCTCCTTCCTCCTGTTTAACCAAGACTCAGGGAACCCAAAGATCAAAATACACTTCATTCAAAATCTTCTCCACTTAAATCATAAGCTAGTCATCTAGAGTTATAGTGCTGTTTTAGTAGTGACCAATTTTTGTTATATGTTTTCATTTCTTCCCTCCAAAGGAAAAAAATACATTTCAATGAAGCAAAAGATGAATGCCAGTAATACAAGGAGCAGTGAACATACAACAGCTTTTCATTAACAATCCAAAACACTACAAAACATAGAATATACAACTTAATGAAAATACAAATTAATGAAAAACGGGATACACGTCATATTAGCAATGCAAAAGACCAGCTTAAGCATAGTTTCTCTAAATCAACAATTAATAAAAGGAAAGTGCTCCCTTTCAAATATGCACAAAATATTTAGGTCACTTTTAGGGGAAAATTAATCAAAACTTTCTGCAGTTCTATATTACAACATGTATAACTAAGGGTTTACAAAACTGAAGCATCTTCTTACCTGTAAAATTTACAACCTTTACTAATCATTACACACTCATTCAATCCGGTCTGTTGAAAATAAAATTATTTCAGTTTTAGATTTATGAAATAATTACTCATATGTTATGTGTCTCAAGTGGCAAATATTCATGATGGGAACAGAGGTCAGAACGGTGTCATGGATCCAAAAATGAGCCGAGGATCACACAGAAAAAGTCCACCTCTGTCCAATACATTGGTGCACTAACTTTTCCAATACTTTTACTATTTCTAAAATAATTCTAATTGTACATTTTCTCATTCTAAATAAAAAAGTACATTATTTTCATATTTAAATTTGCTATCTTTCTAGCGTTTGTTTAATTTATCCAGTATGGCCACCTGGCAGAGTGTTTCTTTCTGCATTAAAACAATGCCTACAATCCTGAGTCCAGCTGGAAAAAAAAATTAAACAAAAAAGACTCAACAAGATGTTCCTTGTCATCCATATGTTTAGTGATTCCCACTTTGACAGTGGACATTTCCAGTAAACTGCACAATCTTAGGCATACCTCTATGATGCAAATGAGAAAAAAAATTAAGCTGTAATTTTCCAAGCAGTAATACCAATGTCCACAGCAACCCATGTCTCTGAAAGAGTTCTACGAGTTCATGCCTTTAGCCAACATCTTAGCGATAAAGTCATGCTCCACGGGTGCAATTCTAAAACTAACAAATAGGAAATCACAGTGCTAGCTCCTTCCAAACCTCTGTATAAACAGCACCTACAATCAATGCCAGCCTCAGCTTTGAGCTTTCTGACTCACGTCCAACAATTGCCTATCAAGTTGATGAACACTGAGGAGGCAGACTTGAATGGAGGAGAACTGAACTGCAGTTCTGGAAAGGGTTCCAGTGGTTGTCTACTGTTCTTTGGTGTCATTCACTGCTGCTGCTGCTGCTGCTGCTGCTGCTCCCGCTGCCACTGCCGCTGCCGCTACCGCCACTGCCACAGCCGCCACTGCCACCGCCACTGTCGCTGCCAACATCCTCTTGCTTGGGGGAAGATGAACTGTCCCGGACTGGCAATAGGTCATAATGGCAAGGGATGTGACTGTTCTTTGGGAGGTCATATGGGTCCTGAGTGAGATGCCCATTATTGCTGAATATTCCTTGGACAATGCTCACTGTAGGTTCTGTGATAACCAGGGACATATTCACTTATCAGCAAGGGGAATTTATAAAAAAATAAATGGAAGTTCTCATAAATATCAAACACACAGAGTTACATTTATGAAAATGTAAGTCAATACTACTCTTTAGAAAAACATAATTCTTAACTGGGCATGATGTCTCACACCTGTAATCTCAGCATTTGGGAGGCAGAGGGAGGAGGACTGTTGAGTTTGAGGCTTGGCTGGGCTACATAATGAATTCAGGGCCAGCCTGAACTAAAAGGTGATACGCTGTCTATCTCTCTCTCTCTCTCTCTCTCTCTCTCACACACACACACACACACACACACACCACAATTCTTTTATAATCACATAGGGGTGACAATTCTGTAGTGGGACCCACTAACATCCTCATACACATGCCACTCAACACAAAAGGATAATCCCGTGGTTAGGAGGAAACTGTCATATACAATGTCCTGGATATGAGCTATTGTCTAAAAAACAACCTCGGAACAATCTCATGTAATTCCTGACTCTGCATGTGAGAAAACCTATGTCCTTACAGGTTAAGTTAACTCAGGGAAAACTGAACATATTCACAATGTTAGTACTCAAGACTTACTTCCAAAGTTGAGTTCCTATCCTCCTAATTGTGGGACAGTTTAATGGGGTTGTTACCTCTGACTTAAGAAGAAATAAATTTAGTTCACTATAGTTTCCAGTTTTGAAAAGCCACTTTAGTTGGATGTGGTGGCAAATGCCTATTATCCCAGCATTCGGGAGGTAGAGGCAGGAAGTAGAGGCAGGAGTATCACCATGAGTTCGAGGACAGCCTGGACTACATAGTGAGTTCAAGGTCACTCTGAACTACAAAATGAGACCTTGTCTCAAAAAAGAAAACAAACAAACAAAAAGCCAACTTAATGTTTTAAAGATAAATTGTTTTCTTTTTCCAGTGACATGTCTATTGCATAAAATTAACTTCTAGTATTAAATTGGTCACCTAATTTACAAGTTCTAGAGAATTGTTCAAGATAAAAATTGTAAATGCCAAGATGCTAATAAAGAGTTAGTAACACAGAGCACTTGCAGTAGCCCCACTGTCACGCTCATGGTGACTGCAGTATGTGTTCTTTGATATTCACAAAGGACAAGCAATACAACTATAATTTTAAATTGAATTCTTACTAATTGGTATCAGATTGTCTCTGAGAGTATTACAGATATATTAAATAAGTTTAAAATAAAATGTTCCAATTCTTCCAGGAGCATTATATTAATATAATGAGTATGACTAGGAAATGGAGATATTTAATCCACTTGAAGCATTTGTTCTGGCTAACTCAATATATTAGCTAATATGCTACATATGCGATACCACCTGTGCTAAGATATTTACCACGGTTATAAAAGATGGGTGACCACATGGAAGCTAAGAAAAAATGACTTTAAAACTGCTAAATGATATTTTTTCTGAAAAATTCATTTGATATCAATTAATATGATCAATGTAAATACAAACAGCATTAAAATATTGATTGTCCCGTTCCCCCCAAATCAGATGCTTTTACGTGTTGGGCCTGTCCCAAACCCAACAGAAAAAACAGGTTGGTTTTAGGAGGCACCTGCAACTTCCCAGGAGAGGGGACAGATAGACTCATAAATGTGGTTTACAAACCTATGGCACCACCAGAAGTCCTGGGAGTGTGTGGAGAGCTGAACAGACGCCCTAGGGATCTAAGTCATGGATATGTACCTCAGGTTCCCACCGGCTGCAATACCTGTATAAACCTAATTCCTTTCCCAGTTAATTGCTAATATCTCCATCCCTTCCTCAAAGGTGAAAAACCTCTCAATTAGCAGCTAGAATCTCCTGCTTTTAGTCTCTGTTAACTGTTAAAAAATTTTCTTCTTCTCACAGTGTATACCCTATTCTTTTTGACAAGTAGATTCTTCATAACATGATGGTTAAGAGAACTCACCCACTTCATAGACGTTCTTGCTGGCTGAAGCTGAGTTACTGATCTCTGCATACGGGGAATCTCTTCGCGCAGGGGACTTCATCTCCACATAGCCACACTCAGAGTTCTTAGGGAGAAGCACAGGTGGGTCCTTAATGGTGGCATATGGGTTTTCTGAACTGCTTAGGGAGCAGGTGCTTGAATTATACTCAGAATTCTTCCCCAGATCTGTGAAGAGATTTGGAGGGGGGAAAATGAAATGTTTTTTCATGGACAAAAATCATTCACTTGGGTAGGTTGAGTCTTCTTCTTTATGGCTAGGTTTCTAGAACTATCCACTGAAAATAATGCTATACACTTTCTACTTATTTTGGAGACAAATGGCTGTTGAATTATCCATTGCAAGTAATTTTAGCTCATCTTTAAGCAATGCACCAATGAAAACACTATAGACCTAATTTAATTTTGATGATCACTTTCAAATATAAGCAATCCCATTATTTTTCACTAATAGAAAATTTGCTAATTGAAGCCTTTGAGTTTTCAGTCCAGAAACCAGCAGTCAATGGTCTCAGTAGCACGAGAAGGGTCTGTTATCGTGATGAGAAAGATATTTGTGTTGTGGTGATGCCCTGTAAAACTCTAGCACCAAGAAACATCATTTAAACTCGTCCTGAAATACAGACCATCACCACATATGCATTCTGATCTCCCTTGTATTAGAGTTTGGATTAAAAATGGCACCCTGAGTGCTCCTTGTGCAAATGTGGGGCTTTGGGAGGCAATTAGGTCATGAGGAGCTGACTTGATTGCAGGATTAATTCACTGTTGTGATCACAGCAGAACGTGCTACTAGGCAGGGCCTAGTAGAGAAAGTAGGCCACAGAGAGTATCATGCCTTCGATGAGAGTAAGCTCCCTCCCCCATCCTCTCAGGCCATGAGTTGAATAGTGTTTTTCTCCCACCATACCTTCTGCCAGTGTTTAGAGCTGTTACTACCATGGACTGACATCTCAGAAACCGTGAGTCAAATGTAGGCTCTCCACTCTAGTTAAAGCGGTCAGGGAAAGCTGACTAATGTGTCACACTCTTCCTATTTTACATTTCTTTCTCCATATAAGCTGAGAGTTATTCCTTCCCCCAAGACTGAAATCTCTGTCTCCAAGACTTTGCCCTAATAAGATCCACCTGTGCTCACTCTCCTGACGTCATCAAATGTTTGTGTATCAGGACAGTACACCAGACAGACTCTTTTCCATTGCCACACTCTGCCATTTGTGCTTATTTAAAGTTATTTCAGTCTGAGATTATTTTTTAAACTATGTTTTTAGTATACTTATTTCCTTCCTCAGATTTATGCCATACCTTTTAAGGATTTCCCTATGTAGCCTCTCTCCAGTCCAAAAGCACCTGTGGTAAGGAAGGAAAACACCCTTAAGAATGGAAATAAGAAAATCCATCCAATGTTCCAAGATTGTGGAGAGGATCTGCACACTGCAGAGAACCAAGGTGTCTGCTTTCAAACTTTTATTCCAAAACTTTCGTGTCAGGTGTATTGGTGCTTAGAACCAAACTCAAGTGTGCATATATATATATATATATTTATTTATTTCTGTATATATTTCCATACATATTTCCCATGATCACTTGCAGGGACTTGAAAAGAGTGATCAGTCAGCATAGAAGTTGAGGCACAAGGAAAGGCACATTAGCACATGTGGTTCCAGTCTGCACAACAGAGAAGACCTAGCTGAGATGACTGGGGATTCAACCCCAAGGGCCACTCTTTCAAGTTCTGGTGATTTTTCAAATTGCCTCTCAAGTCACTACTATGCAGTGATATCAGTGCCTGCAGTAGAAGCATGTTTTCTAAAAGCAGGAAGCCTCACACAAGTTTACTGATGCTTTAGAGGCCAATCAATACCAGATCTTGATTTTTATTCAGCTTTTAACAATTTGACTTTCTCAGGCATGGGCATGTTTCCATATGAGTGTACACAGAGAAACAGGCGGCTTTCCTGTTTTAAAAAACCTGCCTTTTACTTGGTGGTAATGGGGGGTGGGGTCAGAAGAAAAGTATTTCTGCTGGGAAATATGGGAAATTGGGAAAAATGAAGTATGTTGGCAATGAGAACATGCAGTCACTTACCCAAGTCAGGAAAGGCACAAACAAGTACAATAAGAATGTAATCACAACTCTCGATATATATATAATATTATAAATCCACTCATCACAAATTTATAGTATTACCAAGAAAATTACAGACTACTATATAGACCATTTTATACCAACTGGTATGTGAGTGCTAAATTGCATTGTTTATACTAATTAAGAATCAAAGAATCTACTGGGGTATGTTGTGACAAAGCAGAAAAGATGATAGATTATGAGACAAAGAACCTACTACCCATGACTTGAGGCCAGACGCTCAACTCGAGTGTCGATTTTCTCATCTCTAAAAATGAAATAGAAACTGACTTCCAGCCTTCCAGCAACTGTTGTCATCACTAAAAAAGCAGGGGGGGTTTTGCAAACTTTGAAGCCATCTGTAAACAATGGTGCATCAGCTACTGTAATGTGTGATGTGATACTGCCCTCAGATTCAGCTCATTTGTGAGCATTCCCAGCCCTTTCTGACAATCTTTTAAAGGAATTTCACAGCCCTTTGTGAATAGTGGCAAATAATGCCTTGTGATGAGCACTGGGAACAAGTATTTGAGATTGTTCAGGAATGGTGCCCTCTGCATACCTCTCTTACAATGATGTGAAATGTTGGTAATGTTCTTTGGGGGCCACTGAGGAAGACATGCTTCAGTGGATAAAGAAGGTGACTCACCTAAAGCAGGAAGGTGAGTCTGTTACCTCACACCGCAGGACAGAACACTGGGGGATTTTTCTCCTCTCTGGGGTCTGGGATGTGAGGAGTCTGGCTCAGTTCCCAGTTGGCGAGAAAGGTGCAGAACTGCACAAGGAGGCGGGATGAGGTGTTTTTAGCCGGGAATTAGCCTTGCTTAAGAAAGATCTGGCCCTTGCTCTCCGGTCCTGAGAGGTGATTCCTAGTCCTTGGACTATCCTGTCCAAAAAATGTTTTGTTGACCTGAGGGCCGAGGGTTACAGCAGACCGTCTAACACACTGACTGATTTACAGTGGAGGGTTTGGACCATGAAATATCAGCTATAACTCTGGAGGGAAGAAAATCTCTACTCACTTTTCTACTGAAACATTTGTTTCTACAGTAAGAGGAATTCCAGGGCTCGAATAAATGGGCTCCTGTGTCCAGCAGAGTGAATTTGACATTCATGGTGCTCACAGAAGAAGCATAATCAGAAGAAATCTCAGGTGTGGTTTTATCCTTTTTTATCTTTTTTTTTTTTTTTTGAAACAGGGTCTCGCTTTATAGTTCGGGCTGGCCCTGAGCTCACTATGTAGCCCAGGCAAGCCTCGAACTCAGCAATCCGCCTGTCTCTGCCTCCCGAGTGCTGGGATTACAGGCGTGAGCCACCACACCCGGCTATCCTTTTCTTTTATGAAGTTTTAGACAAGACACTTAACCTCGCCGTGCTTTCAGTTTATGTACCTTTTGAATAAGATTAAAGGGACAGTCTGCCCAACAGAATTGCCAGATTTAGCAAATAAAAACAGAAAGATCAATGAAATTGGAAGTTTAACAAAACAAAACAACAATTTTTAGTGTATGTTTCATGCATTATTTGTGATACATTTATACTAAAATATTTGTCATTTGCCTGAAATTCAGATTTAATTGGGTGTTCTGGCAACACTTCCATCAAATAAATGTATGCAAAAGGTTTTGTTATTAATAAGGCATGTATATATTAACTCCCCTGTCAAGTTCCTCCCTGAAAATAAGGGAAACGGTACCATGTCCTCCCTGCCAGAGCACTGAAGTTCAAGTGCGGACAAGCCCCCCACCCTTTTTCAGAAGTTCCACATGATAACAACTATTTTCAGAATAAAATAATGATAGTAGTCACCTTTCTCACTCTAATTCTCTTTTAAGTGTACATAGAGTGTGAGATCATTGCTGAATGCAGAAGCAGATGTGAGAATCCAGGTATTTTTACCAAACCAGAGATTTAAAAAATTTAAATAATAAAAATGTAAGCAATATCACTCTTCTCACTGATTTTTATGGAGTGTTGGAAAATGTGGTTATTTTTCATAACATGCTTTTTGTTATCTTGAATGGGGTTATTATTATTTTTAATGTTCTCAGTTTTAATTTGTAATATGGTAAACATCAATAGGCATGGCTCATATTAACTGAAATACTTTGGGATTTTTTTTTTTTTTTTGAGACAGGGTCTGGTTTTGTAGTTCAGGCTGGCCCTAAGCTCACTATGTAGCCCAGGCAAGCCTCGAACTCAGCAATCCTCCTGCCTCTGCCTCCCGAGTGCTGGGATTACGGGCATGAGCCACCACACCTGGCACTGCGGTATGTGGTATTGATTGCTGGTGGGCATGAGTCACCACGCCCAGCATTGTATGTGGTTACCAGGGAACAAACTCAGGACCATTGCGCTTGCGAGGCAGGTGCTGGAACCAGAGCTAAATCTCCAGCCCAAGTCTAGTATTTCTAATACTAGTACATTTCTAATACTAGTAGGGCTAGAATGTAAGGCAGAGATCTGTGTCTCTTAATCCATTCCTGGCAGACAGTAGGAGCTCAATAAATGTGGAACAGATAAAACCCTTAGAACATAGCAAGTCCCATACTTAAGTGTCAGGTGTGGCTCTGCTATTTTGTTTCAGTGCATGTTTGTGTTAGACCATGGTGCCACAGACACAGCTCTGTAGCCAGTCAGGTGAGGAGAGGGTGCAGGAGTGCTCTGGGCAGGCAGGGAGGACACACCGAGTTCATTGAGGTAGCCTCCGTGTTTCCAGTCCGCCGGCAGTGTCCCTGTGCAGTCCACAGCTGGGCCTCGCTTCCCAGGATGCATGTTTTTCAGATTCACAAACAGCTGGTTGTTCTTTGACTATTGAAAATACAAATGCCAAACATTTAAAATGAGAATGCAGAGTGGAAAAGCATTGTGTCACTGTCTGGGGAGAGCGAGTCCACAGCCCACAGAGGCTGAGCAACAGGCTCACTAGAGGGTAGAAGGAATGCTGGTCCCTCTGTATCTTTTATCATCTGAATTTCTTCATTTCACTCTGTTACCTTGTGCCAGTTAAATTCCATTTATGCTGATATATGTGAAACTCTGAATTGAAGAAAACAATGAACTCTCAGTCTAAGCTTTCTTATCAAATCTATATGACCTGGTATAAGTCCAGGAAACTCAGCTGGCCTCCAGAGCCCCAGGGTGAGGGTGAGGTGATCTCTGGCCTTCCTTCCGGGTCAGCGTCAGAACAAACGGCCTCTGGGGAACACGAAGTGCTAAAGCAACGAGGCACCATGGTTAAAATCTTGCTGCATTAATTGAAGGACAATGGGGTTGAGCTATTAGGTTGGCTTCTTCTAATAGAGAGATGGACAATGGGGAGCCACTCACAGGAAATTGAAAGTATAATCTGGGGTACAGCTAGGAGGAGAAATGTTTGGGGTTCAGAGCACTGTGGGGAGGACCTGAGACACAACCCCGGCGGGGTCTCTCCTGGGTGAGCCTCAGTTTCCTCACCTGTACAATGGTGATGATAACCTCTCCTGATGGGTATGAAGAGGAAATGATTTTATATTTATAAAGCAATTAGCTTGCTGACCATTTTCACCTACAAGAACAGCAGTTTCACATGGCTGAACCTAAATACGTGCATATTGTTATTATTGTTACTCCAGTGCAAATAGGAAAAGGTAACAGAGGACATGTGACCAGAAAAGACAAACAGAGTTGATTCTGCTTTATGTCTTCTGTATTTTTAAAATGTGTTTATGAGACATTATTTTAAAACTTTGTGTAAAATAAGAACATTGTCCAAGGGGGTGAAACACAAATAGTACGGGACATGAAGACGGCAAGACTGACCCACGCGGCAGCTGCCTCCTCCCCTTGAGAACAGGGCTCTGGAGTGACTGAAACTTGCTTACTCAGCTCTCCATCAGCGCCCTTGAGACACTAAGCTCCATGCACAGCCCTGCTCAGGGGAACCCAGTCGGCAATACATGCAAAGACCCAGACGGCACTGGCTGTCAGCAGCCTTAACGTGTGCTGGCTCCCCCTCCCCCATACCAGGCTTGAGGAGTCCCCTCCTACCTTGGCAAAGGTCGTCCTGTCCCTGTTGTTGACGTGAGGGGAGGTGGCGCACTGGGTGAGTGTGTGATAACTGGGGTTGGTGAAGTAGTGGCTGTTGACATTTCCACCGTTGCTGTGGGGCAGGGTTTCTGAAGGAAGGGAAAGCCGTGGTTATGATGCAAGCTCCCCAATCCACGTGGGCAAGAGGAGGTCCAAAGAACAGAGCAGATGTTTGAACTGCTTCTATAAGGCAAGTTTGGGCAAAATCCTGGTGGCCTCCTCGGAAGGGTGAGAGCATACAGTCACCTACTCTTAGCTTCGGGACATCTAAGAGTGGGGTGGCACCCTTTGAAGCTAGTTCTGCCATAGCTGTTCTCTTTTTTTTTTTTGAGACAGGGTCTTGCTTTGTGGTTCAGGCTGGCCCTGAGCTCACTATGTAGCAAGGCAAGCCTTGAACTCAGCAGTCCTCCTGCCTCTGCCTCCTGAGTGCTGGGATTACAGGCGTGAGCCACCACGCCCGGCACTGTGGTATGTGGTATTGATTGTTGGTGGGCCTGAGTCACCACGCCCAGCATTGTATGTGATTAGGGGGATCGAACTCAGGACCTTGAGTTTGCGAGGCAGGCACCAGAACCACTGAGCTAAATCTCCAGCCCCTAGCTGTTTTCTTTAAATAAGACAACTTTTGATTTCTTGATACAATTATCCTGCACTGCAAATATATAACTATTTAAATCAACTACTTTGCATATGCCCCCAGAATCACAACATTTATGAAGCCATAACAAGCCTGAAATCTTTCAGTAATTGCCCAAAACATATAAGGATTTTAACTTTCCAAATCCTTTAGCTTAAGTGGTTATTTCTTCAAATGACTGAATATGTCATTTTCAATCCTTTTTTTTTTTTTTCTTTTATGGAGACCTGTGACAGGAAGATTCAAAAGTGCTTTTGTAAAGGACTTCTTTGGTTGCTGTAACACCCAAAAAATGCTCTCTTATATAATTTGGTTCCCTTCAGTTAGTTACTTATATGGCTCAGGAAGAGGCTGCAGGCGTTGACGGAAGCAGGAAGGTCCAGAGACAGAAACGGTTCTGTCTGTTTCCCTGATTGCTCTATGACTATGGAAAACTCAGGAGCCCGAGCCCCTCCCCCTCCTCACAGAAGTCAACCCTGGGACACAGCACAGCCCAACTTCCCTCCATACAGAGCGAGCGCACCATGAGGCCACTTTTTAAATCCTCACAGAAAACGACAGAGATGGTCTTAACCATGCTGAGCCGTGAAGCCCTTCTCTAACAATCGGTACCTTTTCAGAATGAGCAACACTCCCCAGAATAGAGATGAGCACAGGGGAGCCAAGCACCCAGTTTCTAAGACAGCAGGAGGAAACCTCACCTTCCATGGAGTCAAAAGCCCCTGGAAGTCCCGGCCCACCTGAGACTGTGTAGTCCCCGCTGATGACCCTCATGGCGGGGGTGTAGGTGACCGCCGGCATGCTCGATTCTTTCCCCTTCTGCTTGTGTCGGTAAATGATGAACAGTGCCAGGAGGAAGAGAACCACCAGGACAAGGATGATGATGCCCGCGATGGCACCGATCTGATAGGAATCAGCCGGGAGGGCAGTACTGGTTCGGCTTAGGCTGTTCAGGTTTCCGACTATCACGATGCCAGCTGCGAGAGAGGAGAAAGAGGGTGAGGAGGACAATGTGCTGAAAAAACGCCGGATCTCTAGTCACAAAAACTCTCCTACTGTACCTAGATATTACTGGTTCATGAAATGTTAATTTGGAAGCTTTTGGATACAGATAGGAAAGAAAAAAAAAATTTTACATTTTCAGATGTTCTCTCGACTCTTCCCAATGAAAGACTGTTCCAAGTCCCAGAAGAACATGATTTGAGCCCAAGAGTCAGCAGGTGGGTTTGCAAGTGTCTCACAGATTTTTTTTTTTCCTTGAGACAGGGTCTCGCCTTGTAGTTCAGGCTGGCCCTGAGCTCACTATGTAGCCCAGGCAAGCCTTGAACTCAGCAATCCTCCTGTCTCTGCCTCCCAAGTGCTGGGATTACAGGCATGAGCCACCGTGCCTGGCAAGCGTCTCATAGATTTTAAATTAAGCACTCAGACAGATGACTAGTTTGGGATAATCACATAATTTTTATTTTGCTTTATTTATTATTTGATACTGAGCAGAGACAGGGATAAATCTCAAGCCATCTAACTTAACCTCATGTTTTCTCTTAGTATTTCTAAGACTGACTGTTGTTCCAAGTATGGACACTCCATTATAAATCTAGTCCATTAGCTAATTCCAATGAGCTTTTAGCCTCAGACGACATTGTTTTCCAGAAATTATTTTTCGTGATATTAATATGCCTCCTGAAAATGCCTGATATCATCCTACACCCTTACTAATTAAACTCAAAATTCAGCTTTACACAGTTCTTCCATCAGGGAAGAAGCTAACGACACAATAGAAAGTCAAGAAATTAAGCATCCGAATTATCCTAAAGCTCTGAGGCTGTTACTTCATCATCTCTAAGTGAGGAAAAGAGCTGTGTGTAGCTGTCTCAGCTCCAACAAACACTCCTGTGATCTAATGATTTTTGACTGTGAAGATCTTGTCACGGACAAGGTCATGGAGACACAAGAGTATGGAGGCTACTGCAGTGAGGTAACAGTGCATTTGTGGTAATTATACAACCACACACTGTAACACCTACTTTGACTACCTTCAAACAGAAATAATGAGCAGGCAAAAAAATTATTTTATGAAAGAATTTGAACATTGGAAATATGACACATGGTTTTGGGGTTAAGTGACTTTACCTACAACACTGTCGAAATTTTCTTAAGCCTTTTGTGCCATTTACTTACTGCCATGCCTGCAAGGCAGCTTCAGACCCAACAGAAATACTTTATCAAAGCCTCCACCCACCCCATGAGTGGAATTTCCCAAGTGAGACTGTGTATGTGACAGGTGCTCCCAGACTCTTAGGATACACACGCTACTTAAAAACAAGGGCAAGTTTCTTAAAATGTGAGACACATGCCACGTGACTCAATCTACCCGTAGATGTAAGAAATGAAAGCACACGCCATACAAAGACAAGTAGCTTGATTTGTAATAGCCCAACGTGTGAATCCAAATGTCCCTCAACATCTGAATCAGTCACCAAATTATGATATACCCACAAATGGAATAGTTGTTAGCAACAAAGA
Source organism: Thryonomys swinderianus (assembly GCA_004025085.1). Taxonomy (NCBI): domain Eukaryota; kingdom Metazoa; phylum Chordata; class Mammalia; order Rodentia; family Thryonomyidae; genus Thryonomys; species Thryonomys swinderianus. Next base: position 77,719 of record PVIC010000950.1, on the reverse strand, counting down.
GAACTATTGATTTATAAAACAATGTTGTTTTAAAAAAATTTGAATTTCATAATTTCAAAAAAATTGTGCTGACTGAACAAAAGCAGACATAATCAGATAGAATATGACTCTATTTACCTGGAGTTATAGAAAATGCAAATGAATCTATAATGACAAAGAGCAGATCAGAGATTGCTGGAGCCTAAGAGATAAAAGTGGCTGGAAGGGGTGTGAGGAAACATACTAGGACGTGGATACTGTCATAGGTATGGTAAGGCTTCCCGAGCACATGCATACTTTAGATTTTATCAAATTGCATATTTATGTATGCTGCATGTTAATTATACATCAATAAAGCCAACAAAAAAATCATAGGCTCAATAGGCAGCTCATGAGTCTGGAAAAAGAAAAATGAATCACGACGGCTGTGACGCGGTTTGTGTAGTGACCACGTGACCTCCTGAAATTTTACTTTCTTTGTCTGCAGGGCAGCAGCACGAAGCCTCCACCTGCAGCTAACGAGTCACATGGATGCCCCGCGAGTTCTGACACAGACCACACCGGATCACAAACGCAGAGGCACAGCTCATGCGCCTGGTAGTCCCCGGCCCCTGACGTCTTACCTTGGTCACACCGAGCCCCCTTCCACCCGGGGCTGCAGTAGCAAGTCCCGGTGATGTGGTCGCAGGTGGAGTTGTTCAGACAGTCACAGATCTGGCGACAGCCATAGCCATATGTTCCTGGAGGGCACTCTGGAGAGGGGGATAAGGTCAGTGTAGCTCCCCGGTCTCGGGGACCTGGGACAAGGCCGCACATTTCGAGATGAGCCTTCTCAGGGGTTCCCGCTCAGTCAGACTCATCCTGCCGGGGTGGCGCTCGGCGGCCCAGCATTGCTGCCTCTCAGCCCAGGCTGCACAGGGTCAGAGCCTGCGCCTCCCCGTTAGGCTCGTGGCACTTTGACAACCTTTACGGAGGCGTGCGGAGTTCCTCGGACTCCCACAGACCAGGTAAAGATAACCATGGAAGCGATGTGAGATGATTCTAGCCAGCAAAATTGTGGGCTGTGAGGAAACTAGACTGACAGCGTCAACTAGAGATGCTTCCTTAGGAGCACGTAATTTACCCAGGCTCGGGAATGCTTCTGAAGATCATTCTCAGTTGGATTGGCCGGGAGTAGGGGAAGAGGAAGAGAAACTTTATTTTCTAGAAAAGACTTTCATTTGCCCTAGAACAGTTCAGACTTTGGATCTGCAGGTTGAAGTGTCAGAGACTAAAACAGGAGGATTTTTACGAATTTCAGAGAATAACATGAATATCATCAACTTAAACATCTTCCTTAAAAAGTTCTGGTGTTTTCCCCAAGTGAGCAGCAGAGGGCAGCATGTTGTTATTAGCAGAGTTCTCTGACAAACACGGGGCTTTCTGTTTACAAATGAACACTGGAAAAAATCTTGAAAAATACAGACAAATTTGATATTCAGAGTATTCATGGAAGCACTTAAGACGCTTTTATTTAATAAGACCTTAACCAGTCGTATGCCATCTGAGTGAAACCCGTGTGTATATGTCTACACACATACACAGCACTTATATGCACAGAGAGCTGTGCCTGTGATTGTGAGGCTCAGGGTCCGTTTTCTAAGGAAATGAAACAGCCAGGCAAAACTAATTTTGGGACCCTTGTGTCTTGAGCTAACTCCTGTGTGTCGCCCTTGGTGCATTTGCAAGTGGCGGCGACAGACTTGCAAAGAGCTCTGAGGCGCTGGTGGGTGGAGGAAACGCTCCGTGGCCCGCGTCCTGCTCTGGCCGTCCAGCTGTCGGGCTGCACCAGCCTACAGCTGTGAGCTCTGCCGCACGGCTCTCAAGAGCTCATGCTCCTGCAGTTTCTCCGGCCTCCATGGCTTTTACCCACACAACTCATAGCCTGATTTACTCACTGCAGGGAAGTCACAGAGGAAAGCAGTGCACGTTCACTTGAACACTTACTTGAAGTCTGCATAGCAGCTAACAGCAGGTAAGTGGAAATGGAGAAGTAAAGGTGGGTAATTCTTACAGAGCATATTGTCTCTGAACAGGAAGAAAAGTCTTCCGAGTGATTTGGGAGGTTGGGACTAAGGTGAGCTGCTGTTACTAGAAACAGTAAAAAAGTTCTGTCTAGCAAAGGCTGTCAAAAGAGAGGCGATACCTGCCTCCAGATCCTGGTGTGGATCTGGTCCCACACCAGCAAACAGTGCCACCTCTGGCCCAGCCCCACCTCACACCCTCTTCTCTAGAGTAAACTTGGACGTCTCTCTTCAGAGAAGAAATCTGGACTGTCTCTGAGCAGCCACGTTCCAAAAATAAGAAAGAGAAGAGAGCCAGAAAGAATAGAATGGAAAACTTGAATTCTGTCTTCTGCCTGGCATTTACACCTCCTCCACCCAGAGCTGAGTATTTAATTACCGAGAAGTATCTGGAGAGGAAGAAGCCAGCAGGGACTCCCGAGATGCAGGTCCCTGGGAGGAAACTCAGATGTGCCCATAAGGATCCAACCATCCTCTCACACAGCCTAAAAGCTGCCATAACTCCACCTTAATATTTCCAGAAGTCCAGTAGGGCCAGTATTAAAGGGAACATGGCATGCAGGGCCCGGGGCGCCATACTCACTCTGCTCGCAGTGCCCGCCCATGAATCCCGTGCGGCACGTGCACTGCCCTGAGATGTGATCGCAGTCGGCTCCATTCTGACACTGGCATATCAGCGTACAGTCCTTGCCATAAAACCCCAGCGGGCATCCTGTGCAGGAGGAGACAGTGGCAGTCAGTAGCCGCTGAAGAGAAACAGCTCTGGCCTCTGACATGTTTGTGTTTAGACTTAGGATGCTGAGCCATCTGCAAACGAAGGCAGGACCATGCTTCTCAGCTTGTCATGGGGCTTACTGGAAGTCGGAACACCTGTCCTCTCTACAAGCCGGCATCAGGAGAGTTCCGTACCAGTCTGTGTAGTCATCATGGGTGTAAGACCCAACTTGGCATAAAAACAGCTATTTTGTTAAAAACCTCCACTTGTGTCCTGTAACACCCTATAAACCCGGAACTTGTCTCCGTGGGAACTGTCCACCCAACCAAACTGCACACAGCCGCAGACTGTATGTTTTTAAAACTTACTATTCTATAGGAACCAGTGATCTAATTGCTGCTATTGGCTTCTGTAACGACTTGCTTCTACACTTTAACAATAGGATGATCTAATTGCTTTTGCATAGAAACCTCTTGGTAACAGGTGGGGGAGTGGTAAATTCTGTCTTTAAATACTGTGTGTTAGTCTAAATGGGCACCTTCTTCTGGATGGAAGGATGGCCCTCAACTGAGTAAGAAAGCACTTGGTTGGACTCTAAGATAATGTCGTGTCCTGAGAGATTGTCTCGGTGGGACTTGGGCATAACAATGGGTACCCAAGGGGCAAAACTAGGTCTTCAACACAGCAGCCCTTGCAGCCCAGGAACTTGGGGCGTTTTCTTTCAACTCTTAGAATCCTGCACTCAAATTCCCTACACTGAAATGAGCACTTTAGATGAAAACTGTCTCTATGCTTTTGCTCATAGTAAAGGATGCCTCCAACTGCTACCAGACTCATTCACTGTACCCTTGTTAAGTTCGATAATATCATGACTTCCACCAAAGATGTGTGGTACAAGGCTTGCCTTAAAACCATGACTCTACTTCACAGGTGCTTTGAAAGAAGCACTAAGTCTTCACACTGCTGAATGACTTCAAGGCTTAAAACTGAGGACCCTTGTGCTAAGATACAACCAGGCTCTTCTGGTTTACTGAGTAGCAGTTGAGCTGCAAGGGAGTCCTGGCCTCTGGCATAATGAGAAGCCTGAACCAATAGTTCCTCACAAATACGACACATGCCTTTTATTTTCCTGTCTTTTATGTTGGCACTTAAAGGAATCCCAACTTTTTTTTTTTTTTTTGAGACAGGGTCTCACTTTGTAGTTCAGGATGGCTCTGAGCTCACTATGTAGCCTAGGCAAGCCTTGAACTCAGCAATCCTCCTGCCTCTGCCTCCCGAGTGCTGGGATTACAGGCATGAGCCACCAAGCCCGGCAGGAATCCCAACTTTTAACAAGCAGAGCAGAACACATGCCAGCACACAGTGGCATCCCTGATGTCATTTATTTATTAAGTGCCTTCTCTGGACCAGACTCCTCTCATACATTCTGCCATTTAATCTTTTTTTTTTTTTTTTTGAGACAGGGAATCGCTTTGTAGTTCAGGCTGGCCCTGAGCTCACTACGTAGACCAGGCAAGCCGCCGCGAATTCAGCAATCCTCCTGTCTCTGCCTCCTGAGTGCTGGGATTACAGGCATGAGCCACCACGTCTGGCATTGTGGTATGCGGTGTTGATTGTTGGTGGGCGTGTCTCCACGCCCAGCATTATATGTGGTTACCGGGGATCGAACTCAGGTCCTTGCGCTTGCATGGCCGGTGCCAGAACCACTGAGCTAACCCTCCGGCCCTCTGCCATTTAATCTTAATAGCACGTCGGAAATGCAGGGATGGACATTCCCATCTCGTGGACAGAGATAACTTCGAGTGCCCTCGTACACACCAGCAAACAGCAGGAAGGCTAGACCACAACACAACATGGGCAGTCTGTCTCCAAACCCATCCTCTATGTCCACTGAAAAGGTCTTCTGTTTGAAGCAAACACTAATTTTAGAATTATAAATATTTTATAAGGATTTTTCCTGAGGAGTTATTTAAGGAGTCATACCTATATTCATAGATATACAATCTCTGGAAAATATGCCAGAGACAACCTTTTTTCTTGCCAAAATCTCCCTTTCAAGTCTTGGCTCCATAGCTACCCTCTTTCTAGAAAGTTCCCAAAGTCTTGCTCAGACTATTCTTTAACTATGTCCACTTATGTCCACTTATTAATATTAAATAAGAATTACCTAATTTCTGATCCATCTTTCATCTTCAGCCTTTTGCTAAAATTTTAGGTTCTGTTATTAATAATAATGATTATAATGCACATTTCTGTCTAGTCTTATTTATTCAATTAATAGCAAGAGGGGCAAAATTCCTTCCCCCAGGGAGGCTCAGCTATGGAAAACTTTGCACATTATATCCAATGATGCTAAGAACCTCACAGAAAAAAATGGTTAGGACAGTATGTGATGCAAATGGGAAGAATAATTAGAACTGCACTTCTCAAAGCAAAGTCCTGGGCTGACATGACCACAAGATGATGGAATGCAAATGCAAAAGTCCCAGCCCAGATCTACTGGCCCAGACACTTGGGAAAAGGAACAACATGCTGTATTATTGGTATTGCTAAGTGACTGTGAACCCTGCTGAAGTCTGACACCCACTGAACTCCATTAGCTCCAATAGTCCATCTTGTCAGGTCATGAGTTTTGCTGTCTTCCCCACCTTTCTAATCTTTCTTACTTATCTTAAACTATGAGCCACTACAGTAAATGATATGGAATTTAATCCATATAAATAGGATTGAGTTAAAAGAGTAACAAGACAGAAATTATATATTGTCACACATAGCACTGCTTCCACCTCAGTGTCCTATACAATCTGGAGACAGAATGCATGGAAGAAAGTGAGTCTTAACCATTTATAGTGGTACAGATGTCTAGATAGAGGTTACTGTGTTGGTAAAGAAATCCATTCCAGAGACCCTTGGTAAACCCAACTAGCATGTGCAAAGTGCTGCTTCCTCCCTGGATGCAGCACCCTATACTCTGTAAGGAGCCTCTGAAGCCCCAAGGCTTACTCTGAGTGCAGTAGAGCCCTGTCCAGCCAGGAGTACATTTACATTCTCCATCGTAGGCGCTGCAGAAGGCTCCGTTGTGGCAGTTGCAAGTGTGGATGCAGTTCGGGCCCCAATGTGCAGGTGGACAGGCTGAAAGCACAATGAGAAAGGAGTGTGTTAGATTCCAAGGACAAGACTGGGCAGAATCATCTGCCCTACATGGCTTCTTGCATAGAAGAGGTCAGCAGAGTACTTCGGGACTAAGAAAGCACCCAAGCCTTACAATTTAGTACAGAGACCCGAATTCTACATTAAAATCCACAGGGCAATGTGATCCTATCAATGACATCATGACTGACATACATGCTAATTTACAACTGTAGAGTCTGAGAGTGGAGCAAGAATGATCTTGAGATTACAGATTCAATTTTTAAACAAACACACAATACCTCTATGTGTTCAAACATCTTCTAGACACTAGACACAGGGAAGAAAGTAGAGATCAAAGCAAAGTCTAAACTACTCTCTGGTTACTTGTATTTCAGTAGACAAGGTCAACCAGTCAATTAATCAACCAGTCAATTAATCAACTAAAAAAAGTGATGGCAAATTCTATAGAAAAATAAATAAACAAATTAGTAGGGAAGAATGATGGATGCTAAGGTAACCTACTTCAATTAGGCCTCACTTGCTATGATATGTTAGTTATGGATAGAGTAGAAATAAGAATCACAGAAGTTTTACATTCTCAAAAGGTCATTGTAGCAAAAGGGCTTTAAAAAACCATTTTACCAAGGATACCTATCCCTCTAAATGCACCCCTTTCCATTTTTCTCTTTTTACACAGGTTGACAATCAGCCAAGAGGAACTATTAAGATAGCTGCAGAGTTCATAAGGGAATCAGTGAAGTCAACCATCCCCATGGGAAGGAAGTCTTCTGGGGAATAAATCACCCTTCTCTGGAGTGATCATAGTGGTGTTCCTGTTTTTGTTCCTTCTACCCCATTCCTTGTCCAAATGAGAAAATGCCACACAATAAAGAGTATTTTTAAAAGGAGCCAAGTGTGTCGATTATGCAATGGCAGTAATAAGGGGTTTTTCTTTTTCCTCCTCAGAGCCTGCCATTCAGTTTAGTATCTATCTCTTGACCTATCCACATGCCAACCTTGGTCAGAGACTCTGCAACACATACGTACTCAAACAGACACAAGTTATGTCAAAAATGATGCTCCGAGCTGGGCGTGGCTCGCGCCTGTAATCCCAGCACTCAGGAGGCAGAGGCAGGAGGATTGCTGAGTTCGAGGCTTGCCTGGGCTACATAGTGAGCTCAGGGCCAGCTTGAACTACAGAACGATGTTGGGAACATGTTTTGGGAGAAATAATCGGAAGGTCAAAAATTGATCAGGTCTTCCTGGTGCAGACGGACTCTGGACTCAACTCGCCTTTACCTCTGCTAACAACAAAGACTCCCAGTGGTCCCACATGCTGTGATGCTTCAATGCGGAACTACCCCATTGCCGGTGTCTGCCCTGCCCAGTGGGATCTTCATCTGCATAATGTCTCTAGGACTATTGGAGGTGTTTGCCCTGCCCACAGGGCTGTTACATTCTGTTACTCAAGAAGTGCTGAATAAAAGGTGTGGTGAGCTGGGGCCTGGGGTCTTTTGCTACCCAGAGTAGCATGGATCAGGCCCAAACTTAGCCTCTGTGAACCTCATTTCTGCCTACTTATTAATTATTATTTCGCCATGTGCCGCCGACTCACAGGAGACTAGAACCTAATGAAAGGTTCTAGTTACGTTCCCTTCCCCGGGTTCCCAGAGAATGAGACCCTGTCTCAAAAAAAAAAAAAGATGCTCTGAGAGAGGGTAAAATGCAACATGGAATTCTCTCTACTAATGCTCCTCCAGAGAGGTGCACCACCCAGATCTGGGGGCACTGCCTCCTTCCTCCACACAAATGGACCCAGACTTAAAAGATCAAGCAAAAACCAAACACTGAGAACAAATCTTCAGAAAAACTACATCGCAAGCTGGGGATTTAGCTCAAGTAGTATCATGCCCACATTGGATGCACAAGGGCCTGAGTTCAATCCTCAGTACAGAAAAAAAAAAAAAGAAAGAAAGAAAAGAAAGAGAAAAAACCTACATCGTTCATTAATAAATACTTCCAGATAGATTGTAAACGTGGAGCCTCAATTAAATGGCCAATAAGCCACAATGTCAAGTCAGTGTACAAACATTCTTTGTTCTCTTGGGTGCTTTCGATGGATTCAGTGTGACTTGAGCCCAAACTGTGACACTTTTATAACTGGACCCAGATTCTCCCTGTACAGCATGAAGACTCTCCAGGGGCGAAAGCTGAATACTTCTGGAAGTTGTACTCTGACTCATTTGCAGAACTAAACCAATGACTTATGGTTAATGTCATCTTTTCATGACCTCTGTAATTTTAAGTCATCTGCACAGACCCCATCAACTCCGCCACACTGCAGGCCGTGCGCAGTGTGCTTGGACACAGAACAGCTGTCTCTGCCTCACCTCAGTTAGATTCCTTCTTTCTTCCTTTCTTTATTTTCTAGTATGGAGGATTGAACTCAGGACCTTCCACCTGCTGGGCAGGCAAGGCACCACTGAGCTAATTCTGTATCTTTTTTGTGGTATGTGGGATCAAACTCAAAGGTAGGTGAGGTACTGCTTGAGCTAAATTCCTGGCGCTAATTCTAGTTCTTAATTTCTCCATAATTAACTCTTCAAATAAATGCACAACAAAGAAATGGACATCTAACCATACTTCAGCAGGTAGTGAATCATTGAAAATGATTCACCAAATGACACTCACCAAAATGTTAAATTTTTTTTTTTTTGAGACAGGGTCTCGCTTTGTAGTTCAGGCTGGCCCTAAACTCACTATGTAGCCTAGGCAAACCTCAAACTCAGCAATTCTCCTGCCTCTGCCTCCTGAGTGCTGGAATTACAGGCATGAGCCACCACACTTGGCACTATGGCGTGTGGTACTGATTGCTGGTGGGCGTGAGTCACCACGCCCAATATCATATCATTGTATGTGGTTATCGGGATCGAACCAGGGACCTTGCACTTGCTAGGCAGGCAGTGGAACCACTGAGCTAAATCTCCGGCCCCAAAATATTAATTACTTAGGTTCTTTCCAACACTTTCACATTTGTCCTCAGAATCGCTGCAAAGGACTCTTAATGGGAAGAAAGGAATTAAAGCTAGACTGTGATTTGTAACTGGTCACATGCCCTTTCTTACTTTAATTTTAAGGAATTTGAAAAGGAATAAGGAATTATCATGCAGTTGTCCTGCAGCAAGACTTACGCTGGGAGCAATCGCTGCCAATCCAGCCGGGGTAGCACTGACAGGATCTGTCGATAGGGTTACAGGTGCCATTGTTGGTGCACGTACAAATCCCTGCACAGTTCTTCCCAAATCTGCCGCTGGGACACACTGTGAATAAGCCACAGGCCAGTCACTCACAGTAACACGCCTCCTCGCAGAACCCTGGGCCCTGGACAGAAAACGGCTTCAAAGGTCACTCACCCTGCAGCCTCTGCTCAGCAGCACCCTCCTCCTGCACATGCTCATTTCTATAAACCCAGAAGCCCCAGACTCTCACTAAGGATAATACATCAGGACCCTGCACTTCATCACGTTTCTAGGAAGCTGATTTCACGGCTTCCCCTCGCATTCACTTTCACAGAGGACGTTCCCAGGTGACACTGAAGACTGGCCTGCTTCAGAGACAGAGGCCTCGCTGGCCGGACAAGCAGCCTGTCCAAAGCTCAGAGTCGCTTCGGAAGCTGCGCATCGCTTCGCCCAAGCAGGAGCGTGGACAGCTGACGATGAACACGTGTCCTTGGGAGCCCCGCGCAGAGGCGGCCCCGTCCGGAACGCTCGCGGGCCTTACCTTCGTTGCACAGGGCGCCTGTGAAGCCAGGAAGACAGTCGCACAGGCCCGTGATGTGGTGGCAGGGCCCGCTGCTGTGGACACACTGTGGGCACGTCTGACTGCACCGGTGCCCGTAGAAGCCCGGGGAGCAGACTGCAAGCGGAAGGGAGATTGACAGTCACCCTTCCGAGCTATGTTATCTCATTTTCCATGTAAGATCTTATTCAAGTTTTGCAGGGGTGGGGGGGAACCTTTAAAAACTGACAGAGGATTCTCCAGGTGTGAAACAAGAATGACCCATAGGAACAAGAGCTCTTTAATAAGAAAAGAAGGCGCCGACTCAGAATTCCCCCCAGCAAGCAAATGTCTTAGTCCTCTTTATTTTCCATTTTAAGGCCCCCATAACTAACTCAACGCTGGAAGAATTTTTGTTGAATGGATAGAGGAAGGAAGAAATTAAAATTCTAAATAATGGTAATCCCAAATAAACAGCTCTAAGTTATATTTCTTCAGGCTCTACTCTTTAAGAAATCATTTTTGGCAGTAAATAGACCCACAGTCAAAATTAGGTCTTTCTTCCTCCAAATGGTTCAGGTTGATAATTATGACTGGAAAGTAAATGAAAAACATGCTATGTATTTAGGTGCTTCCCAAGACTATTCAGATTTAAGTAAAGGATGACCACATAGAGCTCCAAGTGGGAAAAGGGGGCAATTAAAAATTAACATAGTGGATTGTATAAGTAGCCATATATTCTTTTTAGTTCCATTTACTAGAAGACTGGGGAAAACTTTACGGATAACTTCCTCACTCAAGAACTGCACTGACCAGTATCAACCGTCCCCATTTTGAACTTGGAGCTTGTTTTCCCCGTAGCACTCACTGACTCTGAGACATAGCAGGGCAGCGTATGATCTGCCTCGAGGTCTGGCTGATGTTGACTTCTGCTAATTGAAAAAAGGACAATGCCAAATTGCTTAATAATATATTTACAGGTCAGTGGATTTCTGGAACACCATGTGCAAGGTCTAAGGAAGACTCACGCCCGGAGGATGGTGCCAGCGAGGCAGTGACAGTATCACTGCGAAGAAGTGGTTACTCCTGGAGGTTGAGAAGAATAAGGCTCTTTGGGGAAGCGCCCTGGGCTAAGGACAGGCGACCTATCACCCCTCCCCCAACCTCAGTCCACGACAACATCTCAGGCTTCACTCTGCCAGTGCCGTGTCAGGAGGGGAGGACCGGAGTTACTGCCCAGTGAGACACTTACTTCTCTGGCAAGTGGCACCTCGGAATCCAGGTGCACATTCACAGATACCGTCGTCTGGGGAGCACGAGGCCCCGTTCTTACAGTAGCAGGGCAGGGAGCAGTTGGGGCCCCAGCGTCCCTCGGCACAAACGCTGTCGCAGTGCACACCTGCAAAAAGGCACACAGGGCAGGGCTTGCGCGGGTGCTCACTGGAGATGAGGCCAAGCCCTTGAGGCTACGCTGGGCATGATGCGCACCGGCGAGGAGAAAGGGTATTAGGTTTAAAATCCACCGACACAATAGCATTACAACGTTCAGATAATACCCAGAGACACTTTTCTATGCAGCTGTGAAGGAATAAAATACCTCTGCTATATCGATTTTATTTCTTTAATAGGAAGGAGAAAGAGGAAAGCCCAGGGGCTCTCTCTTGAAGGCAAAATTTATCAGAAATACTACTGATTTCCTCCTGCCCCATTCTTTGTTTTCAAAGAGAAATGAACAAAGTGTATAACAGTAAGGCATATCAAGGTAGTTAAACTACTTTATTTACATCAAGAAATCTGTTGCCTGGTGAAAATACATCCATAAACACAATTTTAAAACATTTTGATGACACACTGCACAGGACTGAAAGATGTACCAGTGTGTCACCAAATTCCTCCATAAAAATTTAATCTCACCTTGAACAGATATAAGCAGCATAACACAAGTGACATTATTGATAACTGTTTTCCATACTATTGATTATTAAGGAACTGTATATAGGTATTTAATTCTCATTTTGGAAACAAAGAAACTCTGGAATCTGTCACAAATGAATAAAAAAATGCCTAAAGGAAACATTGAGAAAAATTGAGGTGGTCAAAAATTTACCAAGTTTTATTTGAGGTAAAAAAGGAAGTCTCTTATAAATCTGCATTTGAAAGACAAGGGGGCCCCTTTTTTGTCAGGGTTCTTCACAACTCAGAGAAATGCTCTTATAATTAGTGGTGAGCTAGTGACTGTTGGCTTCATACCAAAAGAAAATACGATAAGAACAGCCATGCACACCCTCCAGGACCAGAACTAACAAGGACGCGGCACCCATGACACAGAGCAGGCCACGGTTTGCATGACAGCTTTTCCTTGTAAAGTGGGCAGGAGAAAAATAACCATGGCTTGAACCTTGTTGCCTAGTTTGGAAGCAGTTCCTGACCATGCCAGGGATGCCACTCATGGGTATAGGGTTACTTCTACTGAATAAGAACCCTCTTTTTTCTTTCTTTTTTTTAAGCTGTTCTGCTTTTCTCTTTCTAAATCTCTCCCACATGGTAAAGGTTGCTGAAGAGGCACGAAAGCACCCAGACCTTATCATGTCCAGCTTGAATTAACAACAGACCTGTACTTCTGCTCAGCCCACTGGGTGGAAAAAGGAGACAGGGCCTGTGTATAAAGCTAATTGGAGTTTACATGTTCCCTATAAAATAAAATGTGTAATTTGAACCTACTATGCAAAATTTTATTATGTTCACAAATACATTATATTTCTTTTCAAATATCTTTTAGAAAGCTTGAAACAACTACAACTTCTAACCTTAGCCTTGGCTGATCGTTTTCCAACATCTACACTAGGCAGGAATATCAAGCATGCTGAATAGTTGTCTATCCCAAAAGGAAGACATGAACTTAAACTTTCTTTTTTTTTTTGAGACAGGGTCTTGCTTTGTAGTTCAGGCTGGCCCTGAGCTCACTATGTAGCCTAGGCAAGCCTTGAACACAGCAATCCTCCTCCCTACCTCCTGAGTGCTGGGATTACAGCATGAGCCACCACACCCCACACTGATTGATTGCTGGTGGGTGTGAGTCTCCACGCCCAGCATTTTATGTGGTCTCTGGGATCGAACTCAGGACCTTGCGCTTGGGAGGCAGGCACCAGAACCACTGAGCTAAATCTCTGGCCCCAAACTTAAAACTTTCTTTTGTGAACTTAAAGAGTCAGGAAGGGCAACCTGCTACAGACTACTCTCAATTCAAGCTCAGATCCTAAACTGTGACTCTTATTTACCAGCAGCTGAGACAGACACAGCCTGAGTCTCAAGACCCTCCTCAGCATTTTGGTCTGGACCCCTCAGGCAAATTTCAACAAGTTCAAAGAGTGGAAGCTGTGCAATCATCTGATTAATCTGAAATCAGCCTCGATATTTGATGCTTTTTTTGGTGAGGTGGGGTTTTGGAGGGATGAGACAGACCCACATAAGGTGATTTAGTTTATTGGTTACTTGCTGAATGACCACTTCACATCACACTTAAATCCTGTTAGGATGGATGGAGTCCACTTAGGCTCCAAAGTATAGGCTGGTTTTTTGCAGTAGAGGTTATCATGATGTATGTGTCCCTTAGGGCTCTCTTGGTCACAGCATGTTACAGGTCACATTGGCAATCTGAATAAAGTGATCCTTTATTCCACACCTGATTCCTCCTCTTCAGAGAGGTGTGTCCACCTGGTTCGCATAACCATTAGTCATAATCAACTTTATCAAGGCGATACTCATGTCAGTAACAAGGTCCACACTATAGCAAGGAGATCCATTGCAAAGATAAGCTTACTTCATATGATTTACTAACCATTTATTTTCCAGAGTCCGGGGAAGAATTCTACAGGTCATCTACACACCTTCTATCACCAATCATATTTGCATATTTCAGCAGAACCAGCTTTACTGTCAGATAATTTTTACCTCCAGAATACAAAGCAATCTTTCCTCTGAATGTAAATTATAAACATTCAATTATCAATACTCACTTAAAAATTCAAGCCCTTTTCTTTCACTCTATCCTCATTAAAAATGAGTCATCACATTGTAGATATTAATACCTCATCTACTTGAAGTCAAACATCTGGATGTCTTCATCAGGGGCAAACCCAGGGAGAAGCAGGAAGCTGTCCTCCTCCCTCTGCAACTTCTCCCCTCAGAATTTGGAGCCATGGAAGGATTAGGTAAATCTGTGACTGTTGAGGTGAAAGTTCCCTGGAGAATATTAATATCTTAAGACAGCTCACATTTTTAAAAGTTCAAGAAACAAATATCTAATTGTGACATTTCAGGCAATTAGGCTTCTTAGACGGAGTTTAAGTACATCTCAAGGCCACACCAAGATATAAGGCGGCTGAGGCACCTTCCACATACGGAAAACCTTGCAGTGAAGTGTAGCCCGAGATGAAGTGTTAGAAGTTTGCTTTTAAAGAGCTGGGGGAATTTAATGTGCACTCGTGTATGTATTTTATTCCTTAATTATTTCTATTGTTCTCATCACATTCTTTGCCAATTTTGCTAAACTAAGATATCCTTGTGTTTCCTTATTTGTAAAAATATAGAAAAAAGAGAACTGAAATTAATAAACATTGGGAGAGTGTAAGCAGCTGCTGGTGTACCGATGGGATGTCCACTGAGAAAGGTGAACTTTGGGGTGACAATGGCCCCACATCAAGTCAGCACAAGTCTGTCTGGGGACCATGGTGAAGGGAGAAGATCACTTGTAAGGGACAGAGCAAGACTCCAGGTTGAAGGCACATGGGGTGCTGACCTGAGAGCTGTATCAGTCAGCTTTTCTTTGCTGGGACATAATGCCTGACACTCACAACTTAAAAGAGGAAAGACTTAAATTAGCCCTTAATTTGGTTGGTTCCATAGCAGCAACATGATGGTAGGAGGCCAAGGAAGAGAAGAAACAGAAAGGGCAACACTGACAGAGAGGAGGTGGTGAGGGACTAGATAGAGACCTCAAGGGCACACCTCCATGATGCCCCCAGAGGTTTACTCCACCAGGGTGGATCCCACAGCCAATGAAAGTTAAGATCCTCCTCTGACCACCTTGGAGGCCCAAAGCAGTATATACTCTTCCTTTAGGAATCACAAAAATTGGGTCCAACTGAAACTCGCGGCTGGTTAAAGTAGATGGGATATGTGGGCTGGGCAGCCAAGCAGTAGCTTCAGGGAGATGAGTCAGAATGTCACACTGGTAAGTATTTACTGCCTTCTGGTGATACTGAGGGCCAAATGCACAAGTTTTCAGAAGAAGTATGACTGAATTTGTATTATATAGGAGGGCAGAAGACTGAGGAGATGAGTCTGGAATAAAGAAAGTCAGGTGAAAAATATTAAACTTGACAAGGTATTCAACTGAATTAATGACAGTAGTATGCAAGGGAAGGTGGATTGTATAATATACCGTACAAATCACTGAGGGATCCTTATGTTTCTTATGTCACCATATCAGTCAGCTTTCTGGCCACTAAGATATGATATCTCACTTAAAGAAGTTTAGATTGGCTCACGGTCTCAGAATCCATGGTTTCTGGCTCCAAGGTAGAAACATCATGGTGCAGGACTATGGGGGAGCAAAGACACTTAGTTCATGATGGCAGAAGAGCAGAGCAGCAGATACTGCCATAGAGGTAAGGGCCAGAGAGCACAAGGCCACACCTCTTCACCTTCCCCACATACCCAAATGTACATGTCAATCCCTGGCCAGATTCCAAAGCCAACCAAGTTGACATTCCACCCTAACCACTATACCCAGTCCAGGTAATTGACTGGTTCTGGCAGCTCCATGAAAGACATGGAGCCTATTTTGCTTTCCACAGTGGCTAGTACGTGAATGGTGTCAAATATTTGTTGAATAAATCAATAAGCAGAGTTCCTCTTCTGCACATGATATTCCAGACCAGTTTCCAACTGGATGAAGCAACTAAAGCATTCTTTGCTTCCCTGGAGAAGTCTTCATTCAAGCCAGGAAGCCCAGCAAATTGATGATGTGTGTACTTAAAACAGTCACACTTTCTAGGTAATGCCTGCCTTGTTTCTTTTTGAGAAGGAATACTCTCAGAGATTCAGGTCTGCACTTTACTGATTAGAAAGCAATAGAATTCTGAGCATTCTCCAGAAATTTCTCTGAAATGTTTAAAAAGAACAGATAGAGCTTCAGTGCAAGTTACTTCTGGAAATAGCTTCCTAAAATATTTGGAGGAAGAGGCAAAATGTAAAGGGGGTGATTTAAATTTGCAGCAATTTCTGATTCAGTGAAGGCATTTTTTTCCCTGATAAATGTTCTAATGCTGATAAGGAAAGCTGTGAAGGGCTGTTTTTGCCAGGACTGAGGACAAAGAGCTCTTTGATAGCCTTTGCGAGTTGCTAGGCAATGGCTGAGTGATCGTGATAAACTTCAGCTAAGCAGTTCTAAAGAAATGTTCGTGCATTTAATGCCTGATGCATTATGCCAGCGGCCTCAATGGGAAATCAGCATTCACTGGGCATTTGTGAGTGCATGAATGGAGTAAATAAATCATCTAGGGTGTCATTATTTCCCCTCTGAGAGATATAACACCAAATGCTTGTCTTGCTTCCTTGTTTTATTCCTTATGTCAGTACTGCAATATTTAGGGGGCATTAGAGAACGAGGGAAATCATTCTGATCCAGGTCTTGATCCTGGGCAACAAGCTGTTAAACAGATGTAAGAGCCAAAAAAAAAAAGTGTTAATAGTAATTGGGTTTGGTGTTGATAGCAGAGAAGAACTATATAGTCTTGAGTCCTGACCAAGAAAGCAATAGCACGAGGCAGTGTGCTGTAGAGAAGCTACTCGGCCCACTGTCCATCTGGGTCTGAAGCATCAGCTTTGACAAAACATAAGCTTCTGTAAGGTGGGGGTGGGGCCATTTTACTTCTGTGCTCCCATCTCCTGAAGTCTATGATGCCACAGAACTTAGATACTCTGGGTTCCCTATGAAATACTCTGCTCCCCTACCAGTAACCAGGCTGAGGAAGGTCTCGATCAGTGATCACATGAATTAGAGATGTCTGCATTTGCAGCTGCAAGACAAAAGTACTGGGGAGCATCCCGAACAGAACACCAGCTGGTGTAGATCGAGGGGGCTTCAGCATTTTGTTCAGTCTCCTTTTAGGAAAATGAGCATGTATCTATACCCTCATTGCAGGGACCCAACCTTCTGCTTTTCTACGACGCCTTCCCCCCAAACTAGACAGAGATAGACACACACCTGAAGGCAAACTCCCTACCCCTGAAAGGATCAGATAGTGAGTAATGTGGCCTTGTGGTTGTTCTGGTGCAGATTTAATTAAACTTATTTGATGAAGTCATCGTGTCCAGCTTGGATCTGCACATGCATCACTGGCCAGAGGAGAGGTCTCCCCTCTGTGTAAGGATGCGGGCCTCACTAAACTGAAGGGAAGACTCTGGGGACCCATCAGGCCCCCTCAACAGCTCATCGTTGGAGTTTGGGGGACTCTGGAAAGGAGGTTGTCCTCATGGGGAAGGCTGGGCCACTCGCTAGGACTTGTGGAGAAGCTGCACTAATCTCATCGACTTCCACGCAGGGCTCCCTCCCACCTCCCACTTCTGGCTGGGCTCAGGGGAGAAGCCCGTCACCATCTCCATCCTTTGTTCCCTTCCTTACCGTTACCCATGTCTTGTTCGTCTCCCTCTCTTTCTAGACACCTAGCAGTTGACTTGACGACCTAGTTCCTTTTCCATCAGTTTCGCATTTAACGTTTTTAGTCTAGTATAAATGCATCCTTAAGTCTCTCCATCTCTTCTTCCACTGGTTATGAAGCTTCTGTCCAAGAAATGCTTTATTGGGCTGAAGTTCTTCAATAACTAGAATAAGAAGTTATAAAAGGTACCACTCTACAGACTGGTGACTGCCGCTGCCAGGGCTCCTGCAGCAACTTTTTATTTTATTTTCATGCATTCCAGAACACATTTACAACTTCAGTTTCTCCTACCAGAGAAAAGATATGATATTTACACATCTGTGACCTATTTATTTCACTTATGAGTATGTTCTGAAGGTCTATCCATTTGAGTATAAATCATTCAATCTAATCATTCTTTATGGCAGAGTAATACTCCATCTTATTTTTTAAAAACCCCACATCTTCTTTATCCAGTCTAGAGTTGATGGACATTTGGGTTATTCCCAAAATTTAGCTATCATACACTGAGCTGCTATAAACATGGGTGCACATGTGTCACTGTGGTATGAATCTTGTAATTCTTTTCGTGTATATCTCAGGCAGGGGAATAGCAAGGTCAAATGGAACCTCTAATCCTAGTTTTTTGAGGAATCTCCAACTATTTTTTTTTTTGAGACAGGGTCTCGCTTTGTAGTTCAGGCTGGCCCTGAGCTCAATATGTAGCCCAGGCAAGCCTCGAACTCAGCAATCCTCCTGCCTCTGCCTCCTGAATGCTGGAATCACAGGCGTGAGCCACCATGTCCAGCAATCTCCAACTTTTTAAATGATACACAGGGTCAGAGAAGGCTGTGTGGGTTGTGCACCACCCAAGGCCCTACAAAGGGCTAAGCAAGGCAGACGTCCAGCTCTGGCTTGGCATGTCAAGGGGTGCATGCTGGGCATTTCCACACCTTTTCCAAATTTATGCAAAAGCTGATTGACAGGAGCAAAACCCCCCTTCTCTTTCTCCCTCTGGTCTTCTCTGTTCCCTTTCTCTCCTCATCCACCCTGCAGATCCTCATTCATCAGGTGGGAGCTGGCGACTAAGAAGACGGAAGTGAAGAGTCCTTAGGTGACATTGATCTTAGCCAGGCTTGGAAACCAGGCTACAGACCACACGTGTTGCTGACAGCTGGGATGAAATCGTGATTACCTATAATGTTCAGCAAGTAGGTGTTCTGCTAACTGAGCCCAGAGCAGAAGGAAAGAAATAAACATTAAAGTGTTTCTGTCAGTTTTAGGAAATACTTTATACAGTGTATCATTCCACTACTCTGGAAATACAGTTTACACAGACATATATACATCTGTCTATATAAAGCTAATGATATTTCACTGGCATCTGGAATTTTAAAATAACAACTTTGAGAAGCCAGTGTCACTTACAGCCATGTATGTGAATGTATGTGCATGCACGCATGTGTGTGTGGCATGGGTTTGCATATGTGTGTGTAGCAGAGGTGTAGAAAAAAAGCCCTGGATGGGCCACATCTTCATGGTATTCATTGCCTCCCGTTTTTCTACTGGAATCTGTCTCTTTAGGATAAAAGTCTATTGATTAACAAGATCAATAAATTAATGTTTTAAATGACCACATATAATAAAGTAGATGTCCTTTCTTTCAAAGAATGATATTTTTCCTTTAGAAAGAGTTACTGGCATATCCAATGTACCCTTTGTTTTGGTTAATTTTCATGATAATATATATATATATATATTTTTTTTTTCTTTTTTTGGAGACAGGGTCTCACTTTCATAGTTCAGGCTGGCTCTGAGCTCACTATGTAGTCCAGGCAAGCCTCGAACTCAGCAATCCTCCTGCCCCTGCCTCCCGAGTGCTGGGATTACAGGCGTGAGCCACCACACCTGGCATGATAATATATTTTGAAGGCTTATTTTATGACTAGGTAAAAATGGAACTGTCAATTATAATAGAAATTATTAAAATGTCAATTCTTTATGAGAAAAAGCCAAATATTAAACAAAAGATGGAGTAGTGCACGGTGATGACCTGCACAGTAAGAAAGCAAAATACTCTTGGTGCCTCAGGGTAGGTCATGAATTCTCGATGTTGGCACGTTCAGTTTTTCATGAAGAGGGAACTTTCTGTCTCTCTCCAACCCCACCCGGACAGCAGATGAATGCTGTGTGTAATACTCTCGGTGTGGTCAGGGCCAAGGCCTTGCTGTCCACACCTCTCTCCAATCATGCTTAAGTGTCACCTGGAGCAACCTCAGCCACAGAGAGAAGAGGAAATGGAATCATCTGCTTCCCCTGGCTTGTGTTAATGATTTGGCCACAAATCTGGTGGCTAATGAACAGCAAAGTCTTCTTTGTACGCAAAAGGTCCCGATAAGGAATTTACTCAACACAAGCTTAGTGTCTTGCTAGTCTCCAGCCAGGTCTGTCTGACTTCACAGCAGTTCTCCATTACTTGACACTGCCTTCCACTCTGTGTCTGAACAAGGCTAATGATAAGGTGAGTGAACAATTCAACTCATTCTTAGTCTATATGGTGTTAAGAATGATATCACATCCGTGTAAGTTTTACACAGAATTTTCTCTTTCCTTTTAGTAAAAGAATGAGCTGCTTCTTGGTTCAAGGGAAGTATGTTTTTGAACTTCTGGAACTTCTTTTTCTCTTCACAAGTTTGCTTATCCCACTGTGTTCTGTGCATGTGGAAAAACAACTTCATAGCCAGTTCAATGCTGACAGATGTTTACACACCAACAGCCCACACAGGAGACCCAGAGAAATGAGGCTTCGGGACAACTGAACTGATCTAGGAGCATAGAGATGTACAGGCCACGAGGCACAGCCCCAGCGGGCAATGGGAGTGGAGCCCCCTGAGGCAGCCATGCTTCCTCTCTTTTGGAGAAACAGGCCAGTCACAGATGGGCAGAGGATTACAAGATTACATTGTGTGACAAGCCACCGCATTCCTGAAGGAGCTCGATGGGTCTCAGGCCAGATGGGATCATTTGTCTCACCCCCTGACCCAGACAGTGGAATGCCACAGCTTCCTGGCTGGCTTCAGGCCAAGTCATCTCTTGCTTTCCTCATGTGTGCCTTTCATAGGCTGGTCCTAAATCAACAAAGCAGGTGAACACTTGAGTAGTGACTGGCATGTTCAGGGATACCTCACATTTTTATATAGTCACAATTCAAAAGTAGACTGTGTGGAGTATGGCTTCAAGACAAATGATGTGGCCCTTCTTCTAAGGAAGCTTTTAATCCCAGAAGGTTAAAGATGCTATTTTGCTTCACTGAAGTTTTAAGAAATCAATACTTGTCAGTCCATTTGAGAACTTCAAGTTCCCGGGTGAAGTCACACAATCTAATTTAATCGCTGACGTGATTCATTTTTAGTGTTTAGTAATAGACAGCCAACAACAATGTGGGAAGGTGGAATTGCATACCATGAAGTCAGAAGTCAAGAAGAGGTTTGTTCAAAACATTCTAAAGTTCAAAAATATCCTACACTTGAACCAAAATTGGCTTATTTTTTCCTAAAAGGAAGGAGCAAATTCTGTGTAACACATCATTTCATTCTCAATACTGGGAAGACTAATAATTTTATTTTTTATCAATAAAAAATCAGTAAATTCTATCCTACTGACAGGAAATGAGGTCTCTTGCATGGCCTGACCTGTTTCCCAAAGCAGTTCTGACACTAGAAATCAAGCATATGACAATTGCGTCAGTTAACTCTTACCAGGAAAGCAAAAAACTCTTCACAAATTCTAAGGAACTCACACAAACATGGAAAGGGTTACTGGTGACACAGCAACCTATGTAACTGAAGACTTAACGTAGTTAAGTTGGTAATATTCCCTACACTGAGCTAGAGATTGAATCCCCTTAAATTTCTACCTTGCTTTTTATAGAAAGTGGTATGTGATCTTAAAATTCACGTGGAAATTCAAGAGATCCCAAATAGTCAGAATAATTCTTAAAAAACTTTCTATGAAGCTACAGTAATCAAAATAGTATGGTACTAGACTAAGGCTAAACACAGAGACCAATGAGGTAGAACAGAGTCCATAAATAAACCTAGTATATTTATAGGTTATAAGTCTGTTTTCCTATTGCTGAGACACAATGCCTGAGGTCTTCAAGTTAAAGAAGTTTAATTTGCTTCAGGTCTCAGTGGATTCAGTCTATGGGCAGCTACCTCCAGGCAGAAACATCACGGTAGAAGGGGTGGTAGAACAAAGATACTTGATTCATGTGGCTGGTAAGCAAAGCAGGGGAACAGTTCCTGAGCAGAAGGGGTATGGGATCAGATATAGTCCTGAAGGTCACATGTCCATGACCCATCCAGATACCCCAGACACAGCTGTAGTACTTTTCAAAAACTTAAATCCATTTCTCTTCTCAGACTCAAAGCAAACCATTGGCTTCTATGAAACTCTGGTAAAAATCGAACACAAGCCACATAATCCTGCGTTACAACAGCACAGGGTAAACATTCCCTTTCTAAAAATAAAAAAGTAAGGAAATAGAAAAGAATAGGACCAAAGCAAAACTTGAGCCCAGCAGGAAAAATATTATGTCCTGTAGTCTTCATATCTGCTTCCAGAGCATGTGAGTTCTAAAGGGTTTGGGCAGCCTCATGCCTATAGCCTTGATAATTGCAGCCAACATGGCCTCTCTTATGGGCTATCTCTGCTCACAGCCTGTAGATTCCTCAGCAGATACTCCATGCTTCTGGCATCTCAGACTTCACTGAGTCTCTAATACACATTTGACTACATTCCCATAGCTTCACACACACTGCCTCAGGGGATTTTTTTTTTTTTTTTTGCGATACTGGGGACTGAACTCAGACCCTTGTGCATCTAAGATTGGCACGGTACCACTTGAGCTAAATCCCCAGCCTTGTCAGGGGATTTTTACCACAGTTTCTCAAGCCTTCCTTAATCTGAGTAGAAGCCCCCATGACTTCACAACTCTTGCATGCTACATGCTGGTAAAACCAGTATCACATGGATGATGCCATGGGCTGTCACCAGCACAGGCAGTATCCAGGTTCCCATGAACCATGGCTGCAGTGGCTTCTGAATGCTGGGTAGCTGTCCATGATGAAGTGAAACCCAAGAAACCAAACCCTTAAGCAGCACTTTTTGGGCAAAGGACCTACAGGCTCTCTAATCACATGAAAAGGTTTGCACTTTTGTACCTGTAATGGGTGGAGTTTTGATGATTACTGAGATGCCCTCAAGGCATCTTCCTTGTCCCCAAGCAAAGTACTTGGTTCCTTTTTAATGGTGGTTATACCTTCGGTGCTATACCTACTTTGGCTTTAACCGTAGACATGGTTGCTTCTTGGGCAAATAAGGTTTTCAAATTTTCTCTTCTGCTTTTTTGCTCCTGATTTTCACTATGAATTTGGTTAAAAGCATAAACTTCTTGAGCCTGGCATTTACCTGCTTTCCTATTAGGATTCTGGCCTTCTGAGCTCTAATCAGAATAATCCATCATCCTCTATTTATAATATTCTGGAGCTTTTATAGCCTGTATCTCCAAACCTTTCCAACTCCCAAGTTTCAAAGGCTTCTGAGCCACATGTTCAAGTACAGTCACAATAACTACTTCACTTCTGGTACATATTTACTATATCAGTCAGCTTTCCAATTGCTGAAACATGACACCCCCCACCACCACAACATCCAAAGTTTAAAAGAGAAGAGGTTTAACTTGACACATGGTCTCAGAGGATTCAGTCCATAGTTAGCTGGCTCTAAGACAGAAACATCATGATGGAAAAGTATAGTGAAGCAAAGACAGATTCAATGCCCTGGGTGGTTCCCAAGCCAATCAATCCTAATCATCACAGTGCACAACTGATTTTAACAAGGGTGTCAAGATAATTCAATAGGGGAAACAATAGTCTTTTCAATAAATGGTGCTAAGGCACTGTGTATCACATGCAGAAGAGTAAAATAAAGTATGACCCACTAATCATACAATTAAAAAATCAATTAAAACTGAATCAAGGACCTGAAACACTGTAAAAGTTTTAGAAAAAAACACACATAAGTCTTTGCGACTTTGGATTAGGCAATGATTTCGTAGATTTGACAACAAAAGCACAAATAACAGAACTAAGCAAGTAGATAAAGTGGACTTTATCAGAATAAAAACTTCTTTGCAGAAGCAGCTCCATGAAGAAATTATTTTTTTAAAGGGTCAAAGAATGGAAGAAAATACTTGCAAATCGTCTATCTGATAAAGGATATTTGTCTAAAATACACAGAGAGCGCAACAATAAAAAGAAAAGTAAACCAATTAAAATTTGCAAAGAATCTGAAAAGAAATTTCTGTAAAGAAGATATACAGATGGCCAATAAATGCACAGATACATCCTAAACATCATGAGTCATCAGGGAAATGCAAACCGAAACCGCAATGAGATACCATTTCAGACATACGAGGGTGGCTGTAATCAGAAAGACAGATGTGTCTGTGAGGATCCAGACCAGCTAGACCTCCCATACGTTGCTGCTGGGAATACAAAATGGTTCTGACAGAATCACCATGTTTTTGCTGACTCTTTAGAGACTCGGAAGATGACATTAAATGAGCCTGTACATCATGAGCAAAATCATCATTCTTCTTCCAAAATCACTACTAGCTTGATAAACTTCCTGGCTAAAATCACAAAACCACATAAATATAAAAAACTTCCCACTCTGTGGTTAAATAATTTGTGCTCAACCTTACCATCAATTTGTCATGACTGAAGTATAATTGTAAGGAAAAGAAAGTTTTAAGACTTTTACTTCCAGAAGAGAACGTTTAAATATATTTGCCTGTTTACCCTGTTAATATTAGTGTTTCATATTTTGGTCTCACTAGAGTGAAACAAAAATAAGCCCCACATACCTAGGATTTATTTTCATCTTTTTTTTCCCCTCTTCATCACTCAAAATTCATAGACATCTCACAGAGCTCTTTGCAACTATTCATATTTCTCTGGCCTCAATTCTGGCACCTGGACGTAGTATACAAGCTCAAGAGAATTGCCCCTACATAAATCCACAAAAATACCAGCCCTGGGTTACACATAAAATAAAATTAGCAGTTATATGTTATGGGCCAAAATGTACTCATTTACTGGGAACTTCACTCTTCCCATTTTTTTTTTCCTGAAAAGTTGACTTGTGTATGTTTCTCGGCAATAGCAAGCAACAGTCCTGGGCATTAAGCTGCGGGCTTCCGCTGTGAAGGAGCCCTTGGCTCTCACCTGACCATCCCGGGAGGCAGCGGCAGTGGCCCGTGGTGGGGTGGCAGCCATCTGCGTGGCTACAGTCACAGCGCTCAGCACAGTTCAGCCCATACGTGCCATCCTGCAAGGGGAACGTAGAGGACAGCAGTAAGAAACTGGTGGTCCCATGAAGGGAACTCAAGGTCCTGGCAGCTTTTGAGATCAGGACCTCCTCACCCAGCAGCACCTCTGAGGACGTCATCCCAGCCATGCTTCCCACACCTTCCAGGTTCCCCTACATACAACCTCAAACCACTCTAGCTTAGGCCTGATAGAATGGTTAGGACGAAGAGGGCCAGACCCTTCCCTGATTTATTAAGATACCTAATGTAAGGGAAGGACAAGATGGCTCTAGGTGCTTTGCATGTATAACACAATGAAAGGCCACTTTCAGTACATCTCAATACACTAATTTGTTCACGGGACTACAGAGAGGCAGGAAGCTAAGGTCTGTTCTGGAAGGCTGGACGGCATGGAAGTGGGGTGTGTTAGTAAGGGGGAAGCCCAGAGAAGGCAAAGCCTCCTTGGAAGCCGCTTCTCCATGGCCCCGTGGAGGGGTCACACTGGCATGTTGCCACGTGATGTCCTGGAGGCTGAGGAAGAGAATGTTTCATGGCTCTGGAGAAAAGATTTTTCCATGGAAGAAAGAGAGATGCAAAGGAGGGAAATTAGCCAAGTGCTTCACAGAGAGAAACCAGCAGGTTCCTACAGAGTACGCCTCCCATTTGCACCGTCAGCGGCGGCACATTCAGGCGATACTTCCAGTAACGAACCTCTCCAAAGTAGGTCAGGGAAATGGAGTGAGCGCGGAACTGGGGAAATCTTAGGAGGCTCTTTTGCCTCCAGAGTTATTTACGTTGAACTACGCTGTTTCCCAACCTTCTTTCACCCCTTCAGTGAGCATTTCTGTGACACCAGTCCCCACCCCTTTTCAGCCCCTGCCGCTTTCCACCCAAAGGCCAGGGATTTCCATTATAATGGAAGCGAAATATTTGGAGAGTGACAGGCACACACTGGGTGTTTGACCAATGCTGCTGACTGGCTGCCAGCAAATGGTGAATGTATCAGAAACAGAGAATGTTTCCCTGGGTGCGGAGGAACCAGCACAGAGGTAAAAGAACAGAAGGGCGATTCTGAGTCATGACTGGGTCCACCAGTTTTCTAATCCTACATTCCTCTTGGTTCTAATCACTGCTGAAGTTGGTTCGTGCTCAGCCTTTTAAAATCAGAACTGCAAAAACGAAACCAACCCTCCAGCATCAGCTCCTGCCAGGCCTCTCCAGCTGGAGCAGGCTTACCTGGCACGGAGATTCACATTTCTGCCCACGCCATCCGGGGGCACACGTGCAAGTTCCATCCAGGGTGTTGCAAGCTCCCCCATGAAGGCACTGGCAGGTTAAATTACAGCCGAAGCCCCACGTGCCGCTGGGACAGCTGATGGAGCAGTCCACGCCATGCCAGCCTGCACAACGAGAGCACCGGAGCACGTGAGAGACAGGCAGCCGGAGCCCGCGAGCCCTTCCAGACCAGTCTCGCTGTGGCAATGCGTCAGGGAGGCGCAGCCGGCCGGGGCACAGTGCCTTGGCTCTGTCGCTAAAGCCACCAGCAGAGACAAACAAAAGGCCCGCGACGGCCAAACAGTTGTGTGTGCTGTGTCATCTGCCAAGATGCCAGCACAGACAGGCACCACTGGGCCACTGGGCGAAGGGACACAGGACGGGTCGACATTAACGTGCAGTGATGCGTATGAGGGAAGGGTGAGTACTGCTCACGCTGGGACACTGCAGTATTCACACGGGAAGACTGGGAAGGCTTGTGCTTGAAAGAACATCCTATCTTTGATGCAGGACCCCTAACCGTGGGAAATGTGTCCGTCCCCATGTCCCAGGGTGCCCGTATGATGGACACATTCTAGGCCACTCAGACACTCAGTGCTGGGCTGCACATCTTGAAATGACTCCCGGGCAGCCAGTTTGGGCCACAGACCTGGGTGTTCATATCTACTCTCCCCCAAGCACAGACTCATAGACTTCTAAAGATGGCAGCCATTTCTGAGAGCATCTGATGAGAGCCTCCTTCCTGACTTGTGAAGACACCAGAGCCCTATGGCCAGGGACACCTGCTGAGGTCTGGCACCGACTCTAAGGCAGCAGGTGCTAGAACCTCATCACTGAGTCTTTTCTGTGACTTCAGGAGACAAGAGGACCCGAATCAAATATAGGATTCATTCACTCCCTCTTACCTGCCTTGCAAGTACAAGACCCGTCCACGGGAGAACATACAGCATCGTTTTTACAGCCACAACGAGCAGAACAGTTTATCCCATAGGTTCCCGGAAGGCATGGGATAGAGCAATCGCTTCCCTAGATGAGCACAAATAGCAACTCCAATCAGGCCAAGACAGTAAGCAAAAATCCATCTTGGTGATGCTGATTACACTTTTGCTCTAATTCTAACACATTGTATTTTTTTTAGAAGTTGCCATAACATCACCACTATACACATTTTTTGTGTGTTTTGAGATAGGATCACCCTTTGTAGTTCAGGCTGCTCTTGAGCTCATATGTAGCCCACGCAAGCCTCAAACTCAGCAGTTCTCCTGCCTCTGCCTCCCGAGTGTTGGGAATATAGGCATGAGCCACCATGCCCAGTACTGTGGTATGTGATACTGATTGCTGGTGGGTACAAGTCACCACGCCTGGTATTGTTGTATGTGGTTACCAGGGATTGAACTGAGGCCTTTACACAGGCGCCGGAACCACTGAGCTAAATCTCCGGCCCACCACTATACATGTTTTAGAGATTCAGGAATAATACTAGCTGGCTTAAGTTTAGGGACCCTCAAAACCTACTGCTTTCAGAGCAGAACTAAAAGAATAAGTCCTTTATTCTTGCTTAGACATGTCCATATACTAAAATAAACTGTAGCTATAAAATTACTGTGGATAAATATATAGGCATAGATATGACATACATTAGTTTCCAAGGTTTCCTAGACTTCTTTGTATAATTCAGAATATTATTAGAGGGTGAAATAAAGCAACAGAATACACAATTAGCCAGCAGCATGATTCAATTTATTCAATAATGAGCATTAAACACAGAACTGGGCGACCAAAGGCAATTGGAGGGCATCTCTTTTCAAAAAAAAGTAGGGGTGGGGGACTCTTTTCAGAACAAAGGTTAATTGAAGGGTTCAGCACAAGGACTATGACATAAATTAGGGAAACCTGTAAAGATTCCTTCAGCTCTGCAATTTTATGACCTCCCCATTCAGCATTATGTGCTCTGGAATAATCATCAACATGCTTCGAAGTTCAAAGTTATGTTCCTTAGAAAGGGAGGAAATAATTCAAGAGCAACACATTTTCCTTTAAAAGACTCCTACCTATAGGTAAAAAAATTCTTAGAAAATGTAGGTGAAATTCTGCTTCATTAGCATATGGGTATATTCGTAGTGCCTTGACTCTCAAAGGGATGTAAAAACTATGTGCAACTAACTATAATATAGTGTAAATACATAATAAATGCTGATTTGTGGGCTGGTGATTTAGCTTGGTGGTTCCAGCACCTGCCTAGCAAACTCAAGGTCCTTGGTTCGATCCCTGGTAACTACATACAATAATACCAGGCATGGTGACTCACGTCCACCAGCAATCAGTACCACATACCACAGGGTCAGGCGTGGTGGCTCACACCTATATTCCCAACACTCAGAGGCAGAGGCAGGAGGATTGCTGAGTTTGAGGCTTGTGTGGGCTACATAGTGAGCTCTGGGCAAGCCTGAACTACAAAGCGAGACCCTATCTCAAAAACAAAACAAGCAAACAAAAAATAAATGCTGTCTTGATGTATGATATGTCTGTAAATTTCATGAAATTAAAGCAATAACTGTTGGCATCAGAACTAATCTACTGGGGAAATTAACATCTTTGTTCCCTATAAAAAGACAGTAAAATAATTGCTGAAGGAATAATTATGTCACACTTCCTGACATATTTTTATATTAAAAATGAATGAGACACTTATAGTCCTGCCAGCTTTCCCAGTCTTGCCTTGAAGGTCATCACATATGTCTATGAACAATTTTCTCTCTTCTACTTCACATTGAAGATGTGACTGATGCCCGCATGTTGACAGCCCTTTGCAGCAGGGCGCATGAGCTGAGCCTTGGTGCTGATACACTCCCTCTCACTCCCGCCTGCCTCTGCACAGCCCAAGTCACTCACTTTGAATCCTGGGGCACAGGTGCACTTCCCCGTCACACTGTCGCAGTCAGCCCCGTTGTGGCAGCTGCAGATCTGCTGGCAAGCTTCCCCGTAGAATCCAGGAGAGCAAGTCTCATTACAGTAGAGTCCCGACCAGCCTGGCTTGCAGGCGCACTCTCCAGACATAGGGTGACAGCTGAGGGACGTGGATGAAAGGAACAAGTCATTCCGGGGTAAATGTGACACCCAAGGCCTGTGCAAATGTTGCTTTAGCCATGATCACTAAATATGTGGGTAATTCCATGCACAATCAACTTCCTTCCCAGACTTAGTATCATTTAATTAATTGACTGAAACCTAATTGGTACTGCAGAAATGTATGCAATCAGCATCATGCTCTTGCATGAGGACTACTACAACCATATACTTTTGCTGGAAATGATTTTTAATTTTCTTCAATCAAAAGCCCTAATTCAATAAGAAGCCAATTCTATGAGAAGCACTAAACTCTGTCGGATGAGAATACACATCAGTTCACTGGTACAGGCCTGAATAACTCCAAAAGCCATGGCCTTGCCAGCCTGGCCTGTCTGCTTAGCTTCCTCTACCTGGTAGCAGAACAGCTGTTGTTACCTGAAACAGCAGCCGCACTGATGGGCTGGGAGGCAGCTGTTGCTCCATAGCAAATGGACACATCAGCTGTGCTAAGATGCATGTGTGAGGAAGTTGACACAATAGGGCACTCTGTGGCACGCTGGCTCAAAACACATGTGCTACTCACCACAGGAAAACCTTAGTAACAAACTAGCTCTGCTGACAGTTGGAAATCTCTTTGCAGATGATCTTTGACACATGGAAGTAAAACCTTCCCCTTCACCAGAGCCAACAATAAAAAAACTGCTGTTGCATCCCGGCATTTGCCAAATGAATCCTCAACAGAGGACAATTCACAGAGTCTCTGCATTTGGAAGAATGATGATCTAGAAGAGATAAAGACTGTAATTCCAGTCTCCTGCTACCTGAACCACCTCCAGGGAAGGTATACAACTGCCTGAGCCTGACATTCTAGTCTGTCCAAAGAGGGTCTCAGCCATACCACACAATCTCATGTTCTATGTCTTGCTTTCTTCCTCCTTTTTCAGAAAAAAGTCTACAGGCTGAATGATTCATTTTTCAGTTGCACAAATATATTTAAACATACCTTTAAACTCCTGTTACAACTAGGTTCTCTCATGGCTTATACCTAGTGCATTATCAGGTGATGCTCTTTGGAGGCAGATGGTTCCAGGTTGTGCAAAGTGGATTAAAAGTGTGACAACTAAATCATTCCACTGATTGGTTTAGCACAGGTCTGGGTGTGGGCAATGGGAAGGTCCACCCTGGGTGTGGGTGGCACCACCAAAAGGCTTATACCCTGGAAGGGATGAAAGGGAGAGAGGGAGGCTTGCTGCTGTAGCTTCACTGCTGCTGCTTCCTGCTGACCCTGCTATGGACTGTTTCTCTTCCATGATGCCCCTCTCCCATGCTACCCTGCCTTGGAGTCAGTCAACTATGATCTCTACAAATTGTGAGCTAAAACAAATCTTTCCTCTTTTAATTTTGGGAGTCAGGTATTTTGTCTCAGCAATGATAAAGCAGCTAAGACATCATCCATCACAAACATACTCAGAAAACATAGTGTGAAGAAATATACAAGTACAATTTTGCAACTGAGACAGTGTTCCAGGTACCAGAAGATGAGAGTTGGAGTTTTGGATCTACTTAGATCTACTCTGCTTTTATGCTTGGGTAACTTCTAATCTTGGAGTAGGTAACTGGCATCCCTATGGCATCTCAAGTTTAACATGTAAAAGAAAAAAGAGCTTTAAAGCTCGGGATGTAGCTAGAGATAGAGCACTTGTCTGGCATCCACATGGCCCTGGGCTTGATTTCCAGCACAACAAACAAACAAAAAATACAAAACCCAGACCTTGTTCTTCATATAACATTCAGTATCCTCCACTCATCATCTGCATTCCCATACATGGTACCACCCTTCACTGTGTTTCCCCAGGAATTACCCCCTCACCTTTACCTGCCACGTTGAATCCATCATGAGGACTTAACTGTTCTAACTCTGGATTACATTTTCACTCTGTCCACGTCTCTTCATCTTTACTGTTGCCCCTACTCTGGGTCATGAGCTATCTCCTGAGCTCCTCAACTCTGCAGTTTTTCCCCTGCAACCGCTCAGGCCTCATTTCCTAAAGAGTAAATCAGATCACAGCATTCTCCTCCTTAAAACTCTTCAAAGTTTTACTTTAGAAGATGGTAAGACCGTGTGACTTCATCTGTAAACTGGGACATTTTTGAGAGTAAAAAGGCAGCAACTAATACATTAGAATAACAGGCTTACCCAGATTGCCCTTGTGAAACCAGATGCACGGTCACTCTAAATATAGCCCCCAGGCCTCGGCATCTGGCCACTTCTCTACCTCTCTCTTCACCATTGTCTTCTATGTCTATGCTTGAGCACAATGTACTTCTTCTAGTTTATAAAAGTGTTAAGTGTGTCCCACTTGAGGGCCTCCCCATGGGTTTCTACATTATTCCAGAAGGCCACGTCCCGACTCTTTGCTGTGTCTCTCTCATCTTGCTTTTTCCCTCTCAGCTTAGGCATCTGTTCTTCAGGGCACCTTTCAGAGTGCCCTTCACCCACATCTAATGAGTTCTCTGTTGCTCTGTTTCACTACTCCTGAACTGTTTCCTTGGCTTTTGATCATAGACCACAAGCCTATCTTTACTTTCACAGTCATTTAATGTCTTTCTTCTGCTCTAAATGTGGGTTCTAAGAGGGTAAAAATTAGGTGTCCACCCAAGAGACTGGAGGTAAAGACTGATGGGAGGAGTAGGAGACAAAGGCAAAGCTGATGACCAGTGAATCTGACTCCAGACCTAGTTTTCACACATCGATCTCTTTCTTCCTGGTCTCTCTCACAAGTGATCTCTCAAGCAGTGCGAAATGATGATCAGTATATCTGCAGAAGTCTGGCTTGTGGTTGTCACTCAGTCATGCTTGTGTGGTTACTCTCCAGCAAGGCACAGACCAGCAGCCAGTGTTTAAAAAGCACTGAGGAAGTGCTGCCACAGTGCACACTCGACATGCGTTATCAGATTCAGCCCTCGTAATGTCCCAACTAACGTGTGGCAGAGAAAAAGTTAAGACTTGGCCAGAGTCTCACGTAGGTAATGGCAGAATCAACTTGAACCAAGGTCTGTTTTTACACCCAAGCAAAAGGAAGTTTGCTAACAGCGTGACGGTACTAGACATGAAAGAATTGCTAAAATTTAAGGGTTGGCACCAGTATGGGTCGGCAGGATTGTGCAAAATAACAGGGATAAATTTCAATTTACATGAGGAAGGCTCTACATTTCAGAAAAGGAAAAGAAGATATTTCAAGTAATGGGTTAAAGTAGTTTACATTATGTTAACTTACTATTCAAGGAAGAACATTTTTGGTAGAAAATACTGCTTTAAAAAGTAGAAAATAATATTCATGATGTGGGCATATATGTATTATGTGAAGCAGATCATCTCGGGACTGAGAACTGAACCAAGAGGCAGACAGAGAGCCTGGGTCTTGATACCCCCAGTGAGTGGTGGCGCAGAGCCCTGGTTCTCAGGATGATTGACACTGAAATTAGCATTCTGCATTTGAAATTAGATGAAGGAGTCCAGAGCACTTCAGAGACATTCGATGGGTTCTCACACATGCAACTTAATTGGTAATGAGAGTTACATGTTGATGTAGGAGCAGCTGCCTGGAGGTTGAAGAGTGATATACTCAATATCTGTTTTCCATCTAAAGAACAGACTGCACATAGGAAAATAGGATTATATACATCAAAGAAAGCTTGATATTTTATATGCACATATAGCTAGATATACATTTCCTAGGTATCTTAAATTTGATAACTAAATTATTATGGGATATTACATACAATATTGACTAAAACTGGATGAATCATCAAGCTTTCTTTTATTCATTTCCTAAATGTTATTAATGCTCAAATACAGCAGCAATTAGATGGCATTTGCCAAGAGGTGCATCCTGATTGCCCACAGCTATTGAATGTCCTTATTAACAAGAACTAATAAACATATCCCACATGGAATTTAATTAAATACCAAATTTTATTTTCTAACATAAAATCATTTGCACTAGCAAAGGTAATTTTCAGCAGAAAAGTTCAGGTCATGACAAAATGTGTTTAGGCTCAAAAACAGTACTAAAATTTAGAATACTAATACTGTATATAAAGATATTAAACTCCTTTCTACTCAACAATAGATCACAAAGTAAACATGATAACAAATTGTTTGCAACTCTTTCCATAAAGAGGTGGAGCATATTGAGTCTGGATTTAGTTGTAAGACTTGCTTTGTCTTATAAACAAAAAGTGCAGCCATGGCACAATCAAAGGCTTGAAAGGTGTTTTCACACCGGCACATGCCCTGCCTATTGCTGCTTTTAGAAATCAGTCCTGATGAAAAGAAGTCCAGTAGGGCCTGCTAGTGCCAGAGATACATAGCTCGGATACAGCTGTCACCCTGCCAAAATGTCAGATGTGCAAGGATATCTAGGACTGATCAGCCTCCTCTTGATCTGCCAGCTGAACCCAGGAAGACCAGCAGAAGAATCAACAAGCTGAGCCTAGCCCCAATAGCCAAGGAAAAAATCCTAAGCTAAGAAATGTGCTTCATAGCCCTAGGTTGGATGTAACCTGTTTTTCATGATCTGGTCAAAGCTAATTAATACAAACCCCTACCTAATATATACAACTGCAATACATGTCAGTGTGCACAGAGAACTCAACATTTGCCTAAAGGTAAAATAAACTATTAATTTACATTGCATTAGTTATCTCATTAATTAAAATGAAATATAAAAGTGTAATATATGATGTAAAATATAGTGAAAAGCTTCAGGTGTGAATGTATACCATAAATTAAATAATAGAGCTCCATTTGATTAGACTGTAAATGACTAAGTTAGATCTTTGAATTTGAAAAAATACTCTGTTCTTTTTGGTTCAAAGAGACACTGTCTTTCCAGGAATTTCATATTGAAGTTCAAAACACAGTACAACAGTTCCTGGGTTGTTAAGACAGAAAATTAATGAATGGCACCAATTACGAACACAACCAGATAGTCATACAATCAATACTCAACCTATTTGAACAGAAATTTGTAAAAATTGGTCTTTAAAAATAGTTTTCATGGGGCAACCCACAGTCTGGTACCCCTTCTGTCTCTCATAGACAGAAGCTATCTCCTACAGAATAAATTTTTCCTACTCTTAAAAAAAGCTTTCATGTTATTTTTAATCCTCTGATACAATGACATATATTATTAAACAGATTTTATTGTTATTGTGATCTAGGTGACTCTCAAGTAATCTTTTGTACTTCTTTGTTAAAGGATAAATACTTAGCTACACCGCACCTGTTTCAAAGTAATCATAATACAACATCAAGTAATTCTCTACCTGCATCTTGCCACTACCCACAGAGTATCCAGTGTCAATGAAGAAAACACCCTCTCTGCTCCTCCAATTTTTCTCATATCAGACTCTTCCTCTCTACAGGTTTCTCACTGCACTGGATTTCAGCTGTGTGGATGCACATGATAAAGCAATGCACAGGAATAATGCTCTTAGCTATTGCTATGCATGCATTTTGTTTTTGTTTTTCAACCAGCCTTGTAGTGCAGGAAAGGAAGCCACGTTCATGATTTGTTTCTAATCCTGCTAGCTCCTTAAATATTGGAAAATTGAAACAAAATCCTCAAGAAGCTATTCCCATTTAGCCCCCAAATGTTTACCTAAATGTATTGTCTTGAGAATGGTAATGTTTTCCAATAAAGAAACTGAAAACTTTACTGAAGTGGCTGACAAAATTACCTGAATCACACTGAGAATATACTTTTGGACAGATCCACTAAAATACATTCCAGCATACACACACCACACATGAGCACAAAATGAAACCTAACAATGGCTTGAAGAAGAGATCAATGGCATACTTCTATTTCCTTTTAACCTCCGCACACTTGGGATTTACTGGCCATGAATTACCTTTCAGAAGAATAAATGAAGTAACATCTGTGCTGCATGCAAAGAATAGTAATTCTTGCAGCATCGGAGCTGCTATATA
Source organism: Thryonomys swinderianus (assembly GCA_004025085.1). NCBI lineage: Eukaryota > Metazoa > Chordata > Mammalia > Rodentia > Thryonomyidae > Thryonomys > Thryonomys swinderianus. The sequence goes on along the minus strand of PVIC010000950.1, from coordinate 42,633 downwards.
ATATACTACATTTGTGTCTGATTCAGCTTTTCCAGAAATCTTCAAGTAAGTCCCAAATTCTAAGTTATGTGCATCTGGTCCTTAGAGAAGGGAAACCAAGAGTCAGGGTGGGAAGATATTTTCAGCAGACAAGGTCCAGCAGGGTGGGTGGGATTGTGGTTTCCTGTTCTCCAATTCTTTGAGAAATTTTTGAGCTGAAAGACCCCTTCAAGCTCTGTGTCAGAGTAATCAGTCCTGAAATGATATTTCACAGGTGATGGCCACATGTGAAGCACTTTTACAAAACTTCTCCTGATCCACTTCCTCTCTGTGGCCCCTTTTTCCTTCCACAGATGTGTTGCTGAGTAAAAGATATTGCAGTGAAAGTATTTTATGGTATTTTTATATCCTAAACTTGGCTTAACCCCTGTCTCTCCATCACATCTTCCCTTCTAAGAGACTGTCACAGAATCTCTCTCAGGAGAAGTTGTACTGAACTTGGCAAACTTAATCTTTATCAGGTGCTACTAACAGATAAAAGAATTTCACAGCCACCAACAACCATCTAGCAATTATAGTACTTCTGACCTGGACCATCACTCGCCAACTCCTGTGGCATGATGACTCTTCTCCAGGATATCCCGAGGCCAGTAAGGGTTTCACAGTGTGAAACTCTGTGGCTTCCTCTTACCAAACCCTGGACACTAAGATTCAAACTGTCCCGTGACACATTCTCCGAGGAGCAGCCGACACTCACCTACGAGTGTTGTCCGTGTGGCAGGGACACTGCTTGTCACACTTGATGCCATAGAGACCCTCCGGGCAGAGGCGCGCTTCACAGAGGTCGCCAGCAAAGCCAGCCTCGCAGAGGCACGCACCGCTCACGTGGTAGCACTTCCCGCCGTTGACACAACGGCAGGTCTCCGCGCAGTGAAGGCCGTAGGTGCCAACAGGGCACTCCTCCTGGCACCTGCCAGGCAAGAGTCAGGAATAAGACAGTCAGTGGCATGTAAAAAAATAAAAACTGGTGGGTTCAAAACGCTTTTATTATAGTCATAGTATTTAGTGATTGTCCCATTACAGGTAAAAACCACTGAGATGAATTATTCCAGTTACATGCGAGCAACAGCAGAGGTGTAAATACAAAAACATAACAAAATTGTAAGTTTAGGACATGAAGAATGCTTCACACTTAGTGTTTGCCAAAGGCATATACAGCACTTTAGGAGACACCAGAAAAGGGAGAAAAGAAATTTGCCATACATTAGCTGCAGACTACCATTAGGAAATTTTAACAGTCACTCTTCTCCATTTCCAATAAAAACCTTTGTTTGCCACTTGAAACTGAAATTTAATTCTAGTAGCTTCACACTGACATTAATTTTTATCTCTAATGTAACTCCCTCTTTTCACAGTTCACTAGTAATAAGCACTGCCCCTCATTTAGAAAGCAATGTAACTAACCACCAAAGTCTTCTTCAGATTTGAGGAATTCTGAGCTACTGGAGTTAGGTGTCCTTTAGTTCCACTGGGAAGCTCTTGCCATAGATGAAGTGTTGGAGTTTCCTAAAAATAAATTTTGTCAAGAGGAATGCCATCCTCTGTAGTGAGGAAGGTCTAAAAAATGGCAAGGAAAAAAGTATCAGACCTTAAGCCTTTACTTTTCTTAAAAATGGCATTAGATCTGTGTCCCAGAGGAAGGACGCACTCTGGGCAAGGGGAGATGCTGGGGAAATCATGACAGGAAAGAGAAAATGATCTCGCCCTGCTCTGTGGGGTACACAGACAGCTCCTGGGCTCACCAAGCTTCTACTTGGCGAGAGGAGGTGAAGGGCTTTCTGTAGCAAAGGGGAGCTTTCTGCCAAGCAGAGAGAAATGGGGGTGCATTGAGCCAAGAGCTCATCACTAGTAGGGTAGGTACACTGTGTCTCGCTTCCCACATGGCTCTCAACTGGTTGCAGACAGAATCAAAAATACAGGTTAGCATTACACTTTTCAGGTCTGTAGTGTAGGAGCAGCAAGCACATTAACAGATTCCAGTACACTCAACAAGACACAAAGAGGCGGTTAAAAGAACCACCTTTTCCCAAGGCTTTCTGTGTTTTTAATGAGAGGTATAATGGCCACCAATACCAGGCTTCGAGGACAGAGAACAAAGCTTGGCAATCTTTGATAGTTTTCTGGCTAACTCTGGCCCTAGCATACACTGAATGTGATGGAAATAAGGAAAAGAGCCTCCTGTAAGTTTTGTTTCACAGATTTCAGACACATCTTCAGGCGTACTGTCAATAGGCAAAGTCTTCAAATGCTCAGCCATGAGGGAAATCCCGAGTTAGTAGAGCTGAAAGCATAAAATCAAGTGCATATTTTACGAGTTACATATGAGTACACTTCTTTAGGGCCACAGTAGTTTTTTTTAAAGTCCTCATAATTTCCAACCTGTAGGAAGCTTTAACAAGCCAGTTTATTTCTCAGAGACAGAAAGTTTGAAGTTAGAAATATTGAGGTACAATGATTTCTTAGTATAGTTTCTGCTGAAGGCAGGCAAGACCACTTTACAACCTGTCTGTTTGGATTTCCTTCCAAGTCAGTATGAAAAGAAAAATATAAACAAAATAAAATAACATCATTTTCTCTTAAACGGATTTGGAAACAAATTCAAATGTTAAGCTTCGGACTATTTTCACAGATTTCACTCAGTAACTCTAAACGAAGTCTAGATGGAAAGCCTGGCAAAGTATCTGTTACAAAACTACACAGAACAGAGTGTGTATTTTATCCTGCCTTGGCAAAGTCTTCCTATTCTCTGGGAAAACAAAATCCATAATAGCTGGTCCTGACTCCCATTTACCTCTCTAATCTATAATTAAACATACTTAGTATATAAAATGAAAACTACTTTAAATTTTACTTCCTAAAGCAGTCATTATGTCCGCTTGGTTCTTCTCTTGTGGACGCTGCACTTCTAAGAGAATCCTATATTATTTACTTACTATTTTAATAGTAGTTTTATCTTTTTTCATCTCCCAGACTAAAATGGTAGGATGTCTTTCTGGAAATACATTTGTGCCACCTTTTAAAAAATTACTATTTTAATTGTACTGCTTTATATAATATGATGTGCTAATTTCACACATGTATGGAGAACACTGTCTATTTTTGAAAACTCACAGACGTAGAGTAGCCTCTGATCGGCTTCAGGTAATTTCGTTCATCTTTGAGAAGCACCATCCCCAACACAGTTTATGTTCTTAAGTGCTGCATTTGTGACCCTCAAGTGGGATAAGATAAGAGATCTCAGGAATCAGGGAAAGAAAACAAACATTTTCTTATTAGAGAATCAAATAAAGACAGAAATATGTGATGGCCATAGTAGAAATATAGAAATTTGAACTTTAAAAAAAAATTCAAATACCTGGAATTGGGAAAATGGGTCAATATTGAGTAAAGATTAATTAAGACAGAACACTGATTCCTAAACCACTGAGGATCACGCAGTTGATTTAATAGCGACTTGGTCATTATCCTGCATCTCACTGTGATTTTTTTTTTTTTTTTGAGACAGGGTCTTGATTTGTAGTTCTGGCTGGACCCGAGCTCACTATGTAGCCCAGGTAAGCCTTGAACTCAGCAATCCTCCTGCCTCTGCCTCCCAAGTGCTGGGATTACAGGCTTGAGCCAGCATGGCCAGCACTGAGGTGTGTAGTACTGTTTGCTGGTGGGCATGAGTCACCACCCCCAGTACTGTTGTATGTTGTTATTGGGGACTGAACCAGGGACCTTGCGCTTGCTAGGTAGGCGCTGGAACCACTGAGCTAAACCTATGGCCCATCTCACTGTGAATTTAAGGAAGTGAGATGGCAGCTGCCTCTCTCACCTTTGTCCTGATGAGTGTGTCCCTCCCTACAACGACCAGAATAGATGGGCCAAAGCATGATTTAGTGCGAAGAAACTGCTCCTTATTAACCCCAGATTTGGTGGGTCAGCTGCCTGCCCTTCTAACATCTGGAGCGGCTGCTCCATGTAATAGGCACTGGGAAGGAGCCAGCTCTCCAGAGCCCTGGAGACTGAGCACCAGAGCCGCATTCGCTCCAAGCCAGTCTGTACGTAACCTCTGATTTTATCTCCTCCACTCACATACATTCAGTCTCAGAGAGATGGAGAGTAGAGGGCGGCAGGGCAGCCTTGGGGTTCACCTAGCAAGCTCCACTGTCACTTCTCAGGTCCCCCAATCCCCTCATCCCATACCAAGCACCAATTCCACACACGGAAGTCTGTCAAAGGCATCAGGTTGACCCTGGGCATGTGCCATAGACACTAACCTCTTCAGAAGAGCTACAAGAGGCCCTGGCACCCAGCCGTCTTCACTCATACTTGGCTGCACCACGTCATCTTTCTCACCATAATATCCCCTTGACCTTCCCACAAGCCTCAGACCTCTATCTGGCCATCCCATGCGGATCTGGCCAGGCTATAGGAACCTGTCTTGTTTTTCCTCCCTGCAGCTGGCAAGGCTGATCCCACATCCTGGGAATACTTATGGCAGCTGTCTGTGGTGATACCTTTTCCTTGGGCAGCAGTATTCTGTCCTAACCTTGGAGATCAAGTCATACTACCTCTCAAGAAAAGGGAAGGCACAAGTTATGGCCTCAGACTTCATCCATCCTCCCCCACATCTCCTGCCACAAAATGCCCATAGCTACTCATTGCTTTTCTTTCATGGTGACAAATGTGTGTGTTGTCACTGTGTGTGGGTGTGTATGCCAACTCCAGAACCCAGATGGAGTAATAACTGAATAGAATCATGTCATCACCATCATGGATGGATAAGAAAACAGCAGTTATAAGAGCAATAATTCAAGGATAATGTTTGATTGCTCATTCTTTCTTTCTCTACCTCTTTACCCACCCTGCTTGAAGTCTAAAATTTACCTGAAAATTAGCAATTATTCTTTATATCCACAGAAGATGAATATGAACTTATTGTCCCTGTAAATCTGCTGTTTTTGTGTTGCCTTTAATTTGAAACTTAATCCCTAAGGGGCAATAAAAGTTATATTGAGATTTTATAGCCAATAATTGAACATAAAATATTATTTTGGATTCTTCATGGTCTTATGTCTTTCCTGTCCTAACTAATTTTTCTATTACAAGATGTAACTTGGATTCTGAAATCATATAACAATTTTGTCTACCTAAAACACTACCAGAATTAGAATATTGGTCAAGAAGCATTCTGAGTAGTCCATTTATATTTATAAAAACTATATATAAAATGCACTCCTAACTCATAGTATCAAAAATTTAAAAGAAGGGCTGGGGATTTAGCTCAAGTGGTACCGTGCCAACCTTGGATGCACAAGGGCCCAAGTTCAACCCCCGATACTGCAAAAAAAAAAAAAGAAAGAAAGAAAAGAAAATTTATAATTATAGTAACAAAACATAAGAAACCCATAAATAGTGCCTATAATTAGGTACTACTAGTAAAAGTTCTTAATAAAAATATGGACAGAAATTACATAAACTCAAAGAGATACTTTACCAATAATCAATAGTGGAATATAAAATTGTAATGAAGCCATTGTCAGTAAAATAAAGATCTGTATTTGTTAGTGCTGGTTCACAGGTTCTGACAATGTAGTAATTCAAGGAAATGAAAGACTGTTATAAACATTAAAAACAAGACGTGTCATCTATAGATGATATGATTGCATAAATACTGTCTAGTAAAAATAACATTAACTAAAAAGCTTTTTAGAGTGGCTAAAGAAAACAAATATTTAAAAACTTTTCTTTTCTTTTTTTTTTGAGACAGGGTCTTGATTTTTAGTTTAGGCTGGCCCTGAGCTCACTATGTAGCTCAGCCAAGCCTCAAACTCAGCAATCCTCCTGCCTCCGCCTCTCGAGTGCTGGGATTACAGGCTTGAGCCACCAAACCCAGCATTTGTGGTATGTGGTACTGATTGCCAGTGAGTGTGAGTCACCACACCTGGTATTGTTTTATGTGCTTACTGCGGATCGAACCAGGGACCTTGTGCTTGTTAGGAAAGCGCTGGAACAACTGAGCTGAATCTCTGACCCTAAAATTTTTTCTTTAGAAATACCTAGCTGGAATCTGAAAGAGAATTTTAACAACTTAAATTCAACATGGGAAAAAAAAAAACCCCACAATATCTTATTTGAAGTCAAAGAAAGAAATTGAGGAAAAAAGGTGAAAGGAATTTTTAGGTAAAGATGCAATTCATAGATATTTACTCAAATGATAATCACATACTTGTACACCTCATAGAAATCATTCAACTATAACAGCTATATGTGTAAGTTCTAGTACAGAACTGAAGGCTTTGATGTACTGACTTATTTATTCCGTATCTTAATGCCAAAGGAAAACACAATTACAGGTGTTTCTAAGGACTGCTATACTGGCCTATGCAAGGTGCCAAAATCTTTGTTTTCAATCATTATACTCCTCTCCCTGTAGAGTCTTTTCTGTCATTACACACACATCCAATGAGCCAGAGTACCCAGTCTTCCAGGATGTGGTAGAAAAATGGCAAGTTAGAGTTTGAGTGAGTAGATGCCTTGAAGTAAAGCAGACCCTTGACTTAGGCATGAGTCCTGGTTGTGACTCAAGTCAGTCAACTAAAGGCACAGGCTCCTCTACACAGCTTCCATAGTCTCTGTCCTGTGCCCAGGCAGACCTCTGTGTCCTCTTAGAAACACTGGACCAGGATCTCTCAGTTTACCCCACATGGGACAGGATGCTGCTATGTTCCTTCCAGAACTCTTCAAGGGTTAGATCTGTGTCAGAACAAGTGGAAGCACAAACGGCCGGCATTCAGGTCATATTTCAGGCAAGTGGTAACTCAAGGGTCCACTCTAACAGTTTACCCTCTAATAAAGAAATGATGAACAGTGGCAATAAGAACTACAAGAATATAATACCCTGTTATCCCTGTACATGTGGATCAAAGAGCCCCAAAATCCCAGAGGTTCTCATGCAATTATTACCACACAATATAACATAATGACTAATATTCTCACCAGAAGTGGAATCATAAGAAACTAACTTTTATGTTTTTTAAAGGTACCTAAGTCCATGGCCCATTTTAAAACCAATCTATCTATCCAAAAACAATTAAAATGGAAACGACAATCCTAACACTCATGTTTTTAGAACAACACACCCATTATGAGGTCTAAAGAATGAACATTTTATGTTTTTTTTTCTCAGTGCTTTCTCTGTTATCTTAAGTTGATCATTACTGTCTGTGGCTCAGTTCTGTACACTGAATTAGAATAGAATCTTTCAAATACAGGGACACTAAACAGGTGCTTCTGGAGCATTATGTACAATTATAGACACAAGAAGTTGAAGATTCTCCCCAAACCCTCCATGCAATTTCTCTCACATCATCACAAATAGAAAAACACCAGAGCAGCCCTCACCGTTCTCCCGTGTATCCTGCACTGCAATGACATTGGCCTGTGGCAGCGTCACATGTCCCTCCATTATGGCACTGACATTCCTGGGAACAGTTCTTTCCAAAGCGACCCTCCGGGCAAGGCTGACCACAGACTGTGCCCTGCATTCAAAGAGACTTGGAAAATTAGATGGGCCTCCAGCCAGAGAAGGACCAAAAGCAGAAGAAAAGAGAAGACACAGAGAGGGAAGAAGGAAATGGGAAAAAGGCTGCAAGAAAATTAGATTAAGGACATTTTAGAACACAAACATTGTCCATCATCTTAAAAAAAAGTTAGAAATTTTAGGTAGATTTACTTCCTTCGAAAGCCCAAATCTCTAGATACATTCAAACATAGCAAAACAGTAATCCCGAGAAAAATTAAAACCTGAAGTATAAGATAAAGTTACGTCAAATCATTATGACAACCTAAGGAATTTATAAGTCCTCGAAGTGTTCTTCTTGTGTTTTAGATGCGCCGGAAGTCAACAGTACTTACTGAGTATCTGTTACATAAATGGCGACATCTGGTATAAATGGAATATCCAAATATTTTACCATATGTTCTAGAGAAAACACACATTACCACTGGCTTCATTTCTTAAAATATACCATAACATAAGGTTAAAATTTTGTGTACCTGAGTGAGCAGCACTGACTAAGAAATTCTCTGTAAGAATGAACATAGAAATTTATTTTGGAAGAAAAAGACCTATTCTCAGTAGGTTCAGTAAGTACTTCTTACCAAGATCAATAAGAAAGCTCATTTCCCAGAGGGGAAAAAAAATCAAGATAGTAATTTGGATATTTCTCTTTAACTGAAAGGTTGTCCATCTTTTCCAGCTCAGTCATTATATTTATGGTAATCCTACATGGATAAAAATAAGATACTTTAACACGAAGTCAATGAAGTACTCTACTATTTTCTACCTCATTAAGCTAAAAACTTGTAGTTTTGGGTTGACTGGAATTATAATTACTGCAGTATTTATTAGAGATATTTATTGGATTATAATTAGAGCAAACAACATATTCCACATAACAGGGATTTTTCTAATGTTTTAACTATCAGAATAGCATTGTCCTCCCTCTGTCTAAAAAAACACAGACTGTGGAAACTCTGAAATTGGAGGCTTGCAAACACCAGATGGTTTTGTAAATGTTTATTCTGGATAGCATAAGAAAATACATTTCTCTAACTACTGGCTACCCACAAAGGCAGTTGGTGTGCTAATTAAGTCTCCTCTGGTGGTTTCTAGCTAGCTATAAACAGAGAAAGTTCGTCCACAGACTCTTGGAACTGAAAAAGCCTTTGAGAGATAATTCAAATTACAGCCCAACTGAGAATCATCTATATGCCAGACATAGTGCGAAACCTGTTAACTGAGAATCAACAGGCGAGGACACTGTTCCTAATAGTCACAAGGCAGCCAGGGGGCACATATAAAAACACCTCTGATTCCTGTTATTTACACTGGGTAAGGTGAAAAGTCATAACTCAATGAGGGTCAGTGCATAGTGAACTGGGTTTTCAGCAAATTTGCACCTCAGCTCTTGTCTAACAACCCATAATGGTCCCACATAAGCTCAGTGTGCAGTTGAAATGTTATTTATGCACAAGGACAAATGGAAGCAAGCATCTTTAAAGAGATGTTATTTGTGCTAGTTGAAGTGCACCTGTGTGTATTTATCTAATAGGAATACATGTTCAACTAAAAAACACCTAAGATGGAAGCACAAATATGTCATAAGGGACAGCTGTAAGTCAGAAGATCATCTACACAGAGAAAAAAAAAATGGCCCTAGGCATTCGGTGGGAAACCTCTATGAAGTTAGGGCCCAAGGGCCAGAGACATGATGAACCAGGCTCCACGGACGGGAGGATCCTTCTCTCCCTGGCTTCTCTCATGGCCCAGGCCCATTCTCTTCCACCAGAACCATTCTGCTTCGGAGGAAAAAAGCTGCAACCTCAAGAAGAGGCAGCTCCCGTCCAACATCAAGGAAAGACCTCTAGAGTGGGACGCCGGCAGTCCTGTCTCTGCAGCGTGCAGAGATCTTGGGACGATGCTAGCTGGTCCAGCAGGTCTTCCGGTGCAAATGACCAGCCAAGGACCTGTCCCAGCAAAAGGCTGAATACAGAAAATGAAAGAAGAGGCAGAGTCAGAGATTGTCTAAATAAGTCTACTTTGGGTAAGGAAGCGCTGAATTTCCCTCAGACAAAGAACCTAGGAGAAAGTGTGTGTGGTGGAGCACACCTGTAATCACAGCACTCTGCAAGGTTGAGACAGGATTCTAATTTGAGCCCAGCCCAGGCAACTCAACCAACTCAGCAAAACCCAGTCTCAAAATCAAAATCTAAATAAACAGATAAGGACTGGGGATGTAGCTCAGCAGGGAAAACACTGGGTTCAATCTCTCGCAGTAGCACAAAATGTAAAAAAGACAGAAGAGGTATGGCTGTAAGAAAGGCTTAGGTGAATGACAAGTTTAGTTTGTTAACTGCTGGGCCTGCTGAAAGGAGCACAGGGCCCTTCTGTGACTTCCTCACCTCATCCTCAGGCCCCCAATAAAGGACTGCTTCCCTGTGACTGCCATGTCTGGTGGAATTGCTTCCTGTCTTGCCTCTAGGGTCAGACTGGCCAATTTAGCACTTCTGACCCCACCGTAGGTATCTGTTGTCCACTTGCTCAGTGGTTTTGACATCTTGAAGTAGACATTGGGAAGTAACTCCAGGTCTCCTCTGTTCCAGATCCACAATCAACACACATTCCAGCCCATTCTTCCTCCACATCTGGCTATGGAGACTCCAATTTAGGCTCAGCCCAGAGCGACAGCATCTTTGTGTCTCTTGATCATCAAGGTTGTGATGTTTATTGGATGGTGACAAATACACATCTGGGTTCAGGACAGATCACAATTCGGTGAAACCAGCAGATGGTTTCACAAGTCATGGATCTGCATGAAATTGCTAGAGAAGGTTTATAGTGGGAAAGAGGAAGAAGGAGAGAGCAGAAACCTTGGCAAGGCATAGGAGGAGGGTCAGGAGAGGAGATCGGTAATAAGAGACGTAGGAGAGGGCTATTAGAGGAGTGGAAGACAAAGGCTAAGGAAGAGGCAACAGAGTGAGGACCTCGGAGCCGTAAGGCAGAGTAAAACAGAAGAGTCCTCAGGGGGTCTGGCCAGCAAGAAGTCGCTTGTCTCCTTGGAAACTGACAGAGGTTAGTAACAGCGAAGCAAACTGCATTGGAACTGGATTGTCCCTCAAGAAAACAGGCATAGGTCCTTCACTCCCAGAGAGACCAGAACTGTAGTATTCCCTGATTTCAGGAGAGTCTAGTAAATTCTTAGACGTTGTGTGTTCCACACAGCAGAGAGTGCTAAGCCTGTGAAGCTGTTCCATGAAGAAAAGGTGTTATGGTGAAATTCAGGCCATGTCACGAGCTATAGCTTTCTCCCGACCTACCGCACTAAGTCTCTGAGAATGTCTGTAGTCCTCTGTAACTCACTTCCATGCATCTGCAGATTTGTATGATTAGATAATTCTTTTTTTTTAATTGAATTCTTTATTGGTACAATTTATATACATCTCAATAGATAATTCTTCACATAGCACATAATCGGGTGAGAATTGTTCTCAAGAAATAATAGCAACCGATGGACATAATTATGAAGTGGTTATTAAATAATTCCAGTATGTATCAGCTGTGCTGTCATTTGGTAGGGAAACACTATAAAAAGATCCTCCATGTACTTAAAACCCAGGACTAAAACATTCTGCTTTCTCTGGACACAAGGATTTCGGTTTTTAAATAGCTATGTATTTCCCACTTTGGAATCTTTGACCATCACACTGCTGTCTTTGGTATGAAAATTCTTCGCATGGTGCTCACTTGAGTGACCTGCATGCAGGACTGGGGCTGGGGGCTTACCATCCAGCCGGAAGGGCAGGAGCACTCGCCGGTGACATGGTGGCACACCCCTCCATTTTGGCAGGGGCACCGCTGCTCACACTGCTCTCCGTGTTTGCCAGGGGGGCACAGATCCTCGCAGCTGAGGGGTGAAAGTGCGACAAAGGACACCATTATTCACCCAGTCACATGACCCTCAGGGTCTCACACACAACGGCACCTGGGGCCCTAAATGCCCCGATGCTTCCTCATTCAATGATTGCTTCATGAACACCCAGGGCATTCACCATATCAGCTGCAGATGTCTCGGGATCCCTCCGGCTGTCCCTTGTCTGGGGTACTTTCTAAGGAAACATTTCAGTTTAAATAAAATCTGTTCTATCTGAGAGCACCCTTTAAAAGATGACTGAGTCTCCCCTCATTGGTGCCGAGAACTTTGTGCATAGCACTTACGAAGCGCTTGTGCCGCCACTGGGTCCACTCCCCTTTGTGTTTGTTCTAATGTCAAAAGAAATCAAAAGCATCTGCAAATTACCCCTCGGTGCACATATTCGTTATAATCAATTGTCAGCATTTCTTCAGGCCAACAAGACTCCATTCCCTGAACTCCCTGTCGTGCGGACCTTCTTCTCTCAGCCCTTGTCTCTCGTGCTGTCCTGTGAGACTGCTCCAAGTCTCCCACAACCCTATTCGTGGGTGGCTTCTTTGAAAACCCATAAAGAACAATATTAACAGTTAAACAGTCTGAGTTGACGATCATCCATTCCTTTGAAAATCGGGGCCTTCCAGGCAAATGCACTTTCTTTAGCTCTACTTCATGGACGTTACCACTTTGGGGAGGAAATATTGACCTCATCAGCTGCATGTTTTTCAAGTTTCAGTTCTATGATTTATAAGTATAACTTTCTCAGGAAGGGAACAAGATTTTTCTATCATGTATGGTAAATTTTGCCTCTATTGTTTGCTAATAGAAGTATATTGAGTTTCCTCTCCATGAGACAAACCAATGGGGATTGAGTAGCTGCTTTTAAGTTCTCTTGAAGAAGTTAAAACTCCCTGCACATATTTGCTATATACATCTTGATAGTCACAAAGCACCCTACGCAACCCTGAGCATTAAGTAAACCAGTCAACCTTTATAATCTTAAGCAGACTGTTTGTAATACCTTCCTTCCCGGAGACGCTAACTCAACCACTTTATCCAGCAAATTAGTGGCCACGGAGAGCAGGACGAGCTGGTCCCTGAACAGCCAGCAGGAGAAAGTGAATGGAGCTATGGTGGCTTCAGAGTGGGACCCAGCAGAAGCTCCATGCGGCACCCAGGCTGCTGACCAGCAGGAGGACCTGGGCCAATCGCGGCTCCACTGAGTTTGGCGCTGCACCACCCCCCCAACTCCCCAGGGAACAGCAGTGGAAACAGAGGCACGGAACAGGGTGTCCGCCAGGCCCAGCCACTTACAAGGCCCCGGTGTAGCCCGGTGGGCAGCGGCACTCGCCCGTGACGTGGTCACAGGTGGCGCCGTTCTGGCACTGGCATCGCTGGTGGCAGTGGTCCCCGTAGCTGCCCGGCTCGCAGCGGTCCTCGCAGCGCCAGCCCCGGAAGCCCGCGGCGCAGTGGCACGCGCCGGTGATGGGGTTGCACCGAGCCCCGTTCTTGCACTGGCACCGGCTGCTGCAGTGGGGCCCCCAGTGGTCGCCGTCACACCCTGCGGACGGGAGAGATATGGAGGTCAGCGTGGGGACGCGGGCTCCTCGGAGCCCTGCAGGGAGACGCAGGAGGACAGGCCACCCCTCACGGCCCCAGTGGCGCTGACCCTCACACGGGGCCTGGCACCTGCTGGCCGTGCAGCCTGCGGTTCCATCGCGGGGCCAGAGCCTGTCTGTTCCTGCACCCAGAGGCAGAGTGTGATGGGGCCAAAGTCTGAGTGGGTGAGAAGGGCTGGAAGGCCCAGGGGGGAAGATGCAGCCATCGCCAACGGGTTTAAACCACATCTGTGCATGAGAAACTGGGAATGAAGGATTTTAAGATAGAAGTGAAGGTGCAAATTACCCTCTTACTATGTTTGAGAACGATATGTCCATGAAGCAGAGGACGGGCCCAGGGGTTGAGCTACCGTGCAGGTGACTGGCCCTGATGCTATCAAGAAACTGCTGAGCTACTTTTAAGGTTTCCTCAAAATATGTGTGACTGGTTAGCCCATGTTTCTCCCAAGGAAAAGACAGGCGGGGTTTGTGATCCCAGCACTGGGGAGGCTGAGGCAGGAGGATCACTGTGAGTTTCTGGCCAGCCTGGGGTACATAGTGAGTTCAAGACCAGTCTGAAAATGCAGCAAGACCCTCTCTCTGTCTGTCTCTGTCTCTCTCTCTCTCCCTCCCTCCCCCTCTCTCTCTCTAAAAAAAAAAGACAAGAAAACATTGGATAAATATCTTTAAATATAGTGACCTATTTCAGAAGTAGGACAACTCATCTGAAAATGGACAGTACGTCAAAAGATAATGGGCACATGAAACCAGGCAAGACAAAGTCAGGGAATAACACGAGAAAGATGCCTTTGAAGTGCAAGTTGAAGAACGGGCAGAGACACTGCAAGGCAAGAGTCAGTGAGTGGGAAAGTAGGTGCAAGGAAAGAAAAGAATCTCAAACATTCTAGAAAACTGCAATGAGTGTCAAACAAAATGCCCTCACTGTGTGGTGCCAGCCAGCAGTGTACTTATGTATGAACTAGATGGTATAAAAATCACCAGGGAAGGGGGCCAGAGATTTAGCTCAGTGGTTCCAGCACCTGCCTAGCAAGCACAAGGTCCCTGGTTCGATCCCCAGTAACCTCATACAACAGTACCAGGTATAGGGATTCACAGCAATCAGTACCACACACCACTATGCTGGGTGTGGTGGCTCGTGCCTGTCATTCCAGCACTTGGGAGGCAGAGGCAGGAGGAATGCTGAGTTTGATGCTTGCCTGGGCTATGTAGTGAGCTCAGGGCCGGCCTGAACTACAAAGCCAGACCCTGTGTCAAAAAAAAAAAAAAAATCACCAGGGAAGACACACTCCACCAAGAAGTCTTAGGATTCATTATCTTTATGGTTTTAAAAATTCCATTTTATAAAAGTACTTGTAACTTCAATAGACCTAGAATAAACTCTTCTTAAAAAGTAATAACTCTGAGTTCCTCATAAATAATCATTAACACCACTGGATCTGACTTCCAATATTAGAAATTACCTTTGATTTCATAATGTTGAAAAGTTTAAATAATTCTGTTTTTAATCAGCATGGATTTGGTCTCATTAGTATTTCAATAAACACACGTAAACACAACTTAAAACAATGACAGAGACTTACTGAGCCTACAGCAATCAAGAAAGCAATTACCTAAGAATTCACAATCTTCTTCACAGAATAAGGTTAGGTAGTAATTCTAAAATGAGATTTAAACTTCACTGTTGTTCTTATCAGTTATTTCTTTTATTGCCTAAGGGTATGGAAACAGCTATTTTTAAAAAATTGTAATTCTTTTAGTCTAGGATCTTAAAAGAATCAAATCTTTTTTTTTTTTTTTTTTTTTTGTCGAGACAGAGTCTCACTTTGTAGTTCAGGCCGGTTCTGAGCTCACTATGTAGCCCAGGCAAGCCTCGAACTCAGCAATCCTCTTGCCTCTGCTTCCCAAGTGCTGAGATTACAGGCGTGAGCCACCACACCCAGCAAGAATAAAATCATCTAGAGAAGTTACATGATATGTTCCTTTGGGTCAGAAAAATGTATCCTGTCTTTTCAAGGATTCCAAAGTAAATTATGCAGTCTTTTGTGACCTGTTTCCAGGTTAAACAATCTTCCAGAGTAAAAAAAAATCATCATTCCGCCTAAGATTAATCTGTTACCCATAACTGAATCCTGTTTCCCTTCTCTTCCTCATACTATAATCAACCTAATTCATTACAGCCTTGTGTATTATACAGTGTCTTATTCTTGTGACACAAATTCAACATTGACCCTGTTCTTTTCTAAGTTCAAATCTCCAACAATGATTTAAATACCTGTGTCCCATGCTCAAAGCTTAGCTGAATGACAAAAAGACTAATAAAATTGTTTTGATAAAGATATGAAAATCTTGTCAAAAACACTTAAAAGTTGTGATAGGTTGGTATAGCTTCCCCCACCTGCACCATGATACTACAACAGAAGTGGGCCTGGGGCACGTATGCTTCATGGAATCTTTTCTTAGAACAGGAGAGTAGCAGAAGGAGCAAGCGGGGACACGGAGGGGTAGGACTGGCCATGCCCTCATCACCCTCCTCTTCATCCTACTCAACAGCTGTCCCGAAGACCAGTCAAAGAGAGATCAGCTCTCTTTTGTGAGGCTAGATGAGACAAAACAAAACAACAAAAAGGGAACACATCAAGACATCTCATGCTAGAAATATATGGATAATTATTAGCATAGGAAAAGGGACTTCAGGCTTTACTGGAAATACTGCCATGCCGCCGACATGGTTAATTTCCTGGCTCTCTCTAAGCACTCTGGCATGCTTTGAAGTGATAGCTTCTCTGCTTTGGGCTACATTTTCTTAAAAGTCACTGATGCACAGATCTCACAACAGCAGTCCTGCTGCATCGGCATGGGTAACGCTGATGCACACACTCATGTGAATGATGATACAGAAGCCTGGGTTGAATTCAGGCATCACTGTGACTTTCCTTTCTTCATTTATTACAGTTAAATGACTTCAATGCATCCATTCCTGAGTATACCCCAGAGTTTACGCAATCTACAGTATAAAACAAATCAGCTTTTGCCCCAGATGCCCACAGGTTCTAAGGTAGCTGAGTCTGTCTAGGCACGAGGCAGATTTTGTTCTTATGTTATTGTAAAATTGGACCAATTATCCTCAATTCCGGGACCATATTTGACTGGTTTAGAAAGACTGTAAACACAAACTCTTTGATATCTTTTAATTGACTTTTAAATCTCTCCAAAAGAGAAAGTGACTAGTTGGGTCAACCCCACTGCTAACTTAGACAGCTAAGAAGCAAATAGCTTGAGTATCCTAAGAGGGGAGAAAAAAGTGAAGGAACAAAACTTTGTTTCAGCTCAAGCTGGAAGGACCCTAAATGCCGGTAAGTGAATAGTGACTCATTCTCAGCTTCTAGTTTCAGCCCTCACTGTACTAACAGCTGGAAATAGGCTCTCTGATGCATTACTCCCTGATTCATGAGACATTTCAAGAGCCAACTTAATGAGGGCCTCAGACAGGCACAGACAGCTTGCTCCAAAATAAGAACTCATAATAAGTTTGACATAAAAGGAATTTTAAACTAGGTAATATCAGAAGTACATAATCTGCGCTTCAACTCTTAGTGAAAATTAGCAAAGCATTAGATCTTTCCACAATAATGAAGTCCTCCTGGAGCCCTTATGACTACAACCACCTTCCACAGGTTACATTCTTGGGCTGGGAAATGTAGTTCATTCAGTTTAAATCTAGGAAGTACATGCAATGTGCCAGACATGGAGCCAGACCTGGAATACAAAGCAGAACAGAAGAACACTCACTTCTAGAAGCCATTAGTTTAATGAGACAGAGGTAGGAGGTAAACTACTATGTAATAAGTAAAAAAGTAAGGCTTTGGGACAGATACAATGGGAAGTACAAGAATGATAATTAATAAATATCAAGGCAACAGAGAAAGGTCCCTCTCTAGAGTATTTGTAAACAAGGAGCAGTGCCATTTGAGCTTCTATGCAGTCACACTAAGGCCCTTCTCATGGCCTAGAAATACACGTAGAATTAGGGAGAGTAGAGAGAGACAGGAGACTTTCCTCTCTTCATCAGTCCTCCCCAGCCTTCCACAAGCATCCAGAACCCTCTTGCTCTTCAGGTACATTTCAGAGCTCTGATCAAAGATGTTCTCTGAAAACTGTATAATCTATTTTCATGGTATTTGCCTTACAATAGATCACAGTTTTTTTTGTTTTGTTTTTTGAGACAGGGTCTCGCTTTGTAGTTCAGGCTGGCCCTCAGCTCACTATATAGCCCAGGCAAGCCTTGAACTCAGCAATCCTCCTGCCTTTGCCTCCCAAGTGCTAGGATGACAGGCATGAGCCACCACATCCAGCACTGTGGTATGTGGTATTGATTGTTGGTGGGTGTGAGTCACCACACCCAACATTGTATGTGGTTACTGGGATCGAACTCAGGACCTTGCACTTGCGAGGCAGGCACCAGAACCACTGAGCTAAATCTCCACCCAGATCACAGTTTTTATGTATGTTCGCCTGCTTCACATCTCTGAAGTGCTAGAAACACATGTTAAGACACACTGATATTCTTTCTGGATCTTAGCAGTTACAAACAAATTTCATATAAACATGCTGTAACAGTCACCTGGTTAGCAGTAACAGATGCCTTCTAATTTCATAGATGTTACAACTTTGCAAATCTGTGTGTTGAATCATGAGCAGGACACAGTCATGACAAGCCTGATATACCTTTCTCATAGGGTAGAACCCCACATTCTTATACAGTGCTACTGAAGAGTAAATGACTTTTCCCTTGTATCTTTGTTAGAGATCTTTCTGGCAAAATGTACATTATCTACAATTTTTTGAAATAAATAAGCATGTATGTATTTCAATATAATAGCTGAATACTTAACCCATTAACAGTATTTATGTGCCCACACATCCTTCTCTGAACACTAGAGATGATTAACTCTGAGTGACTCTATGGAGTCTGTTATCCTTATTTTATGGGTGGAGAAGTTGAGAGTTACTTGATTTGATCAAAATCACACAGGGGGCAAGCACAGACTGCTTATCTCTGGGGCCTGTGTTCTAAATCCCTACATTTAAGTCCCTCTAAATCTATAATGATGTTTACCTCAATACTGTTTACATTTTTTTAAAAAATGGAAACAATTTAATTTTTCACTACTAGTGGACTGGATGAAAAAATAGTATAATCAAATAATGTAAAATAATACACAATTAAAAGTCATATCAAAAATATTTAAAAATTAGAAGAATGTTTTCAGTATCATATATATAAAAAGAAGGCTAGAAACACTATGCACCACATTATACAATGTTAGTAATATATTAAAATAAGCCAACAAGACATCATTAATTAAAAGAAAATATGGCCAAATGTCAGCAATTGCCTGTGGATGAACCTAGTATCTGGGGCCCGAAAAGAAGAGAGGAGAATGAGAAAGATAGAAACTGGGACACTGAGGGTGCATAGTGTAGTGGCTCACCGGCTACCTCCTGGTCTAGCGATCATGCTGGATTTTTCTTTAATTCATTTGGTTGAGCAGATTTTCTAAAATTTCTTCTATTAACAGTATCTTTTTGCCAGTAAGAGAAAAGCAAGAAATAAACTGCTGAAGCTTTTTGAACATACCCCACATTTGTCATGACAGGGTTTGCACTCCATGTTTTACATTCCTCTTTCTCATGTCTGTGGCGATTTGAAGAGTATTCGTATCACATTTTGCCCACAGCAAGTATTAAGGATTTAACCTCCAGATAAAATGTCCAAAGACATTTTAAACTATCAGATGTTTATTTAAGATGACCAGGTCAGGTCATAGAGCAACAGAAGTGTCTAGCTCTGCGTACTTGTGTTATATCTAAGCATCTTTAGATGAACTGAATGAGTGAGGAGTTTTAAAAAAAACACTTAATACCCTTGGAATGTAACTATAAAATTATGTGAGGGTCAACAGTCCTGGTGATGGTACATTTTTACCAGATACTTAGAGAATGATCCATAGTGAATTGTAGAACCCAAGCTTACGGTGAGGAAAAGAAATTCAGCTCACAACACAGAACTCCTCTCACCAGGGCTCCTGTTGGAAGTAGCCGAGGATATAAGGGCCCTTAACATAGACAATGAATGTCAAGTATCTATTAGTTCACGTCAAAGCCAGCATACTGACCTATTTATTATAATCTATTTTTATGTGAAGTGGGGCTTCCTTTTCTCCTGTAAAGACACTAACACAGAAGAAAATTCAAACCTTCATCTAACATACAGGCAAATCACAAGTCACTTTCAAGAAATATTTCTACAGAGTAGATGTTTTTAGAGAGACAAAACAACTTTTACTATCTCTAAGGATAGAAAAACAGGGTTCTTCCTGAAATACACACTCTGACTTCTCAAGCCTCAGTTCCCTGGGGGTCTTTTATCATCCTGTGATTTCATTCCTTCAGGCTAACAAGGCTGCAGTGTGTCTTTCCTTTTGTTAACCCAGAAGAAAAGATCCTTATTCAAAACATCAAGGGCTCTAAAAATAAAAACAGCTTTGTAAAGCCTCTGCATCCATGAAGAAGAACAATAAAAGTATATTTTCCAGATCCCCTGAAAGCACTGAAACCCCACGTCCTTCACATTTCCAAAAGCTCCCTGCGAGCTGACAGAGTGCCAGTGGTCACCAGACAGCCACCGCATGCTGTTTACATTAATTTTATTCAGTAGTTGAGAATCTTTGTGCTTCTTTAAAATGTTAAATGAACTTTCAAGTATGAACTGTTACTTCATGACTTCAGATGGCTTATCTCAAGTTAAGAACTAGAAAGTGAGGATGTGAAATATTTATACTTTGATACACCTAAATATAAATGTTGGTGTCTCTATATGAGAGAATACTGGAAACCCTGTTCATAGTATAGGAAAATCTCAAAGATATAAACTGAAGGGCGGGGACAAGGAAGTATTTGAAGGGATTCCTTATATTCACTGATGTCAAGGAAAACAAGCTTGGAGTATAGGGCTTACTTTGTAAGTCTTAATATACTGTCATTCTTTTGCTCATTTATTCTTTTAAAGAAATTGATCAAACGTTTTCTGTGGCTACCAAGTTCTATTCATTGAGCAGATACCACTTGCTCCTGATGAATGTCCTATGGGTAAGATTCTTACTCTACTGGAAGGGACTGGCTCACAAGATTTGTCAGCTGAGAGTACTCAGGGTTAGAGTACACAGGAGACTGAAGACAGAAACCCCACGTGCCCGCTATGCCCGTATTCAAAGGAGAGAAAAAGTGTGAGAGCCCCCCAGAAGTGGGACTTGAGGTGACACAGAGAACTAAGTATCCAGGGCCACCACCTGCAAATAGCATCCACCATTTGGACATGAACAAGAGGCTGTGAGGCAGAAGCTAAACAATGTATCTAAAATCCCACAATAAGAAAACAAGGCCCAGAACAGGGTGATTTGAAAACTTTAATATCACTTTCTTGAGAAACGTGTTCTAACTACAAATAATAGTATATCAAAGCCCCAGGTCCCCAAAATTAGAATTGACTGCTAAGAACACTGTCACTGGGCCACAGTTTCAACATAGAAAGCACAAGTCCTCCATGTCTCTTCCATCCAGAGTTTCAGGGTCTTTCCTTTCATTCTCTAGAATTAATAATCCCTGTCCTGGATTTAAAAGGCATTGTTCTAGTCTCTGTGTGTGGTGTCCAGAAATCACATCTAATAAACTGTCTATATATTCATGAGTTTTACATAAAATGTATATAGCACTGTGTATTATTGCTTTTTTCAAATCCAATATTTTGATACTATCATCTCCTAATATTGATATATTTCCTAACAGAGCAAAGTGACATTCAGTACTTTATAGTAATGGACAATTTAGTTCATTAATGTATGATATTATATAAATTCTGCTATATTAACATCCTTCCAATAAATTTAGCTTCTCCAATATACCTAGACATTTAAAATTGTTACTGAGTTTTCAACATAATAAAGATGTAATGAACATATTCCCTCTCCCATGGATGCTAGAGTTGCTCCAAGGTATATAGATGAATTATAAGGAAGTAGAAATAAAAATTGCGAGATCAGTGTCCACACATGCTAAAAGTGTACTGTAGACACGGCCGAATTAATATCAGTTATTCTGCCAGTTACTCTCATGGGAGCAGTGCATGGAAAAGTCCTTTCATGTCTTTGCCAGCACCTGATACTATCAGACTTCTTAACTTTCACCATTTAGATGGTGAGAACTGGTCGCTGTTCCTTTATCATGGCTGTTAGAAAGAAAAACATGTCTCACATGTTTATTACCTAATTAGATTACCTTGCTGTTGAATTACTTCATTGTATCATTTGCCTATTCTACATTTAAGCAGTTTTTTCCCTTACTAATTTGCAAGAGGTTTTTTATATATCTTCGTATTAGTTAGTTATTTGTATATTTTACAGAAAAATATATTACAAAATAGATTTATGGACTGCAATAAGGCATTCTCAGTCTCTTCTCTCGTATTTGCTTATGGTATCTTCTGTCAAAAAATTAAAATTTGATACAGTCTATACAGTCTTCTTAAAAAACTAGTAGCATGGATAAATCTGATTATATAATACCTAATGAGTTGTTTTAAAGAGCCAAATTCTCAATTACATATATGTTAACTTCAAGGTCAAATCAATTCCATTAAAATTTAGACTGGTTTTGAAAATTACCTCCTCTGGTTTTGTGGAACAGTAGTGAGTGGAGGCACTGTCATTTTTCACAGAATTTTAAGGTGATACATTCAGTCATGAACTTTTTAAGTCCTTGTGATTTCTACTATCTACCTAACCTTCTGGAATAGGCCTTATAAGCAAGATAAGTATTATAATTTTATTACTTTCCATCCCTTATTGGTTTTCTACATCTTAAGCGTATTTAATATGTTGCAGGCTACAGGCAACATATGTTCAAACTCTTTGAAATCAACTAGCTTTTCTACAAATGAAAAGGTTTTTTTTAAAATAGAAGATAAAAAAGACTGATTGAAAATATTTACTATTAAAATGTAAGTATTAAAGTATTTAAGTATTATAGCCATGAAAGATACTGGTTTATAAAATAATCTAGAAAACTAATTTCCACCAACTAACAATATCACCCCTTAGAAAAGACGTACGTGGATGTCTCAGCATCAGGGCACTAGGCAGCAGGAGAAGGCGCCATGTTGCTCTAAGTGAAGCAGCCAGGAAGCACATTACTGCAGCACAAAAATGCTGCTTCATATTCATTTGAAAAAATTACCAAATCTGACAATCTAATATTTCCTATGTGAATATTTTTAAAAACTAGGCCAAGTTATTTTGTGCTATGTATTTGACAAAATAGAGTCTAAAAAGGTTAAAGAAATTCTTCTAACGGTAATTTGAAATAATTTGTAGCTATGTAATTTGAAATAATTTATAGTCTGAATATTTTTGCCTAATTTCTTTCTGTTCTTGTGCCATTTGGGCACAAATTAACACCAAAGTTCTACATCATTATACAGAACCTACACCTTGAAAAGGAATATGCAGAAGTTTAGAAGACAAAATTATTAGGCATTCAAGTAAAAGGTGACTTTTAAATACTTCTTTCAGTCACAAAGCCACCATTTCAAAAGTCATGACTTCCAGATGAGGAATATCTTTGGTGTTTATATTATAATCTTCTCTCACCTGGGGGAGAGGAGAAATCATATCCACATTTTCCTCAGAGTTCAAGAAAAATACATTTGATTCCTTGCCTGGCTTCTATAGTTCTAGAGAAGCTGCCAGTTTATGGGTGGGGAATCTTTCTCTATGTCCACAACTCCATCAGCCAAGGTGAATCCTTAAGTGACAGGAGCCTGTTCTATCTAAGCAAAAGAGTTCACCTCTTGCCTTTTCTCTAGATTGCCTTTGGCCACTTCCCCTTCCCTACCACAGATACAGTTATGCAATCTTCAGTTCCTCTTATTAAGCTGAAAGCATCTTGAATGAAGAGAGTATTACTGATCTCTAATATATCACTTTTATATCCATTACTGCTCCTGGCAGCTTTATGCCTTCATTTCTTCCCTCAAGAAATATTTGTTGAATATTACTGCATTCCCATTACTAGACAACCAGGCAGTAGGGAATAAACAGGTAAGATCCATGGTTTTAATGGGACTGATATCCTCGAGGGAAAGACAAACTCAAAACACTAAAACAAAACAAGTGGTCAAATCAGACTTTTTCAGAGTACCATAACATAATTACAAAGGAGATGTGGTGGAGAATAACAGAGGACACTTGTGGATGGAGGCCAGAAAAATTTGTCTGTGATGGTGGCTCTGAGGCTGAGCTCTCAGTGACCTGAGGAAGCCATCAGGTAAGACTCCAATGAGACGAGTACTGTAGGCAGAGGGATTATCACGTGCAAAGGCAGAAATGAAGCCAGTATCATCCAGAAAGGTTTATGCCCTGAGAGATCACGCATGCAAAGCAATCAGGGAGCCAGAGAGAAGCAGATCTTATAAGCAGATCATGGAGCTTATTGTAATCATACCGGGGAGTGCTGGGAAGGGGAGCACTGTGCTTCGGAGCACATTTTCACGACATCACTCTGGGATCCAGACAAAGAGCTGACTCTTGGGGGATCCAAAACAGGATCAAGAGAAGCAGCAAGGACTATGGATCATCAGGGAAGAGGTGTGGCCTGGATTACAGCGCCAATGACAGCAAGAAGGTATTAGATCTGGTTATATTTTAGGTTAATTAGATCTGGTTATATTAGATCTGGTTATATTTTAGGTTATATTTATATTTTATATTAGGTTATATTTTAGGTTATATTAGGTTATATTTTAGGTTATATTAGATCTGGTTATATTTTAGGTTATATTAGATCTGGTTATATTTTAGGTTAAACCAACAAAGTCTCATGATAAATGATTACTACACAAAGTTTTAAAAAAATAAATAAATAAATGATGTGGAGTGGAATTATACAGCCTAACAGTCTGGTCATATCTTTCCAGCCACTGCCTATGAACTCACTAGCATGAGTAATGTAAATGTCTATAGCTTTCTCACTGTGCCAGAAGCAGTGTACCAGACATGAGTTCATCTGTCACAGATATCCAGGACAGAAGTCGGAAATAATGCTGCAAAACAAAAAACACTACAGCAATGGGCTTTCTCCTTGCAGAAATCCTGGTAAGAAATTGTAGGCAAAAGCCTCCAGCTAAAGCATGACAAACGAGACATCCACCAGGAGCTGCTGGGTAAGAGTCTGGGGTGTGCGCAAATGTGGCAGAAGTTAGTGTTCTCCTGGAGTGGTTGCCAGCACCACTTCCTCATCCTGATCACACTGTAGTGTTTCACACTGAATTCTCACCAGCACACGAGGTACGTACTCTACTCGTATTTTAAACATGAGAAAAGACACAGAAACATCACAGCTAGAATGTGAGCAATTCATTCCAGGAGTGGCTTGGGGATGCCAGTGGGGGTTCTCCACCCTTCCCGGGAGTGGCCAAGGACAGTGCTGGTGTCAGACTCCTGCCCTAACTTCGATCTAACCACAAGGACAGTTCAGTGGGGACATCGCCTTTGGGGCAGTTCTGATGACTGTTCTGAGTTCAGCCTCTCGCTCTCATCAGCATCTGCGGCCCCTCCAGTGAAGCCAAATAATCTCCTTGCTGTCCCATCAAGCTGATTTCTAAGGGCAGACAGGCAATGGGCATGTTGATGGCCTTCTCAGACATCAACCGCACTATTGGGGCTGCACTATAGAGCTGTGCAGCAGACCTTGCTTGAGAATGGCTGTGTTTCTGCACCTTACAATTTCTGGCTTGTCATGGATACCTTTGGGTAAATTCCTGACTCACTCCAGTACCCCCAACACCCTCGCTCCATGCAGAAGGTTACCAGCACCTCGTGCTGTGCTACACCAGATGCGTGGGAGACAGGCTTGCCTCCTAGGCACACTTCCACTTCTTACAAGTACCAGAAATGCTGTAAGTGACCAAATAAAACCCCAGCTTGGATTTTTGTAAAACAATATTAATTCCACGTTCTGCCTCCATTTGAGACTAATGTCAAAAGCAAAGCGCCCAAGGGGTGCACGTGTGACAGTGATGTGCTGGCTGCTGACTGAGCAGGGGGCTCCCCTCTGTGCCCTGAGGCCATAGGAGAAAAGGGTTCCCACAGCTGCTTAGAACATCATAAACAAGCCTATGTAGGTTAAGAAAACAAATGTATTATTACTACTCAGACAAATTGGCCTAGGGTCTAACAAAGAAAATTCTCAGGAACTGCACACACGTATTCATTCAGGGAAATTAAACATAGAATTATTTGCTTGAAACAGACCAGAATGTGATCTGACCCAACATGCTTAATATTACAAATGAGGAAAGCCCATGGTGCCCATGGTGATTCATTACGCTAATGCCCCTCCGAGGGTTTGTTCTGATACTCGTGCAGCAAGGCCTACCACACCTCCTGCTTTTCTTTCCCTCGTTATTTTCACTAGGTCTCTCCGACCAGAGAAGACAGTACAATTGTGGTTAAGGCCACTGGCTCTGAAGGAGAGGAACGTCTGAATCCAGTGTTTATAAAACTCAGGCAAATTCATTTTTCCACACCCACCTTTCCTCATCGGTACCTAGGAATCCTAACTGTCTATAGCACTGGCTTTCAGGAGTTGCGAGGATTAACTCTCATCACTGTGAACACTAAATGAGGCAGTTTCTGTACTCCTCCAGTGATGTTTGGCGGATATCAAAAGCTCAATAAACTATACCAGCAACCACGTGCCCCATCTTCTTCCCACCTTATGTCAGATTTCCGCTCTACTGCCGTTTACCAGGAAGAGATCAGAGAAGACTGACTCCCTCAGGTTCTCCTCGCTGCCACCCAGAAGCACCCAGGAAGCCCACCTGTGTCTGACTGGCTGCCCCCGCATTGCTGTCTCCAGCAGACCCCTTCCCATCTCCCAACTGTCTTCTCATGAACAAGGTTCAGTTAAATAGCCGCCTCTCTCAACTGTGTCTCTTGCTTTTTTTTCCTCTTTTCTTTCATCATCCTCTGAGCCTCTGGGTCATATTCATCTTAAAACACAGAGAAAAACGAACAGAACCGAACCTTTTTTTTGACCCTACATTTACTTCCTACATTTGCTTCCTTATTTTTTTGCTCATTCTCTTTGGCTTCTCAGAGAAGTTTCTGGAAAGTCTGTCTTAGTTTGCAATCTCCTTTCTATCACTTCCCATCTCATAGCCATCTGTTTTCTGGCCCTTTTTCTGCCTTCAACTACTCCAAAACCCTCTTGATATTCTACTCCACCCCTTCTAGCTTTCCTTGTTCTTCCTTTTCTGTGGGCACGTTCTCTTCGTCACACTTTGTGTCTGGCTGTACTCCGAGCTGTGAGCTTGTAAGACTGGCCACCATTCCACACTCGTTTTTGTCTCCAGCATCTTCCATACAGGGTAAACCCTCCACGGTTCACAAAGTGAACACCTGAATGGCTCACTCAGGGTGCTACAGAATCATGCAGCTCATTCAGTCTAATTAAAGAGGGTGGACCCTGTCTGTGCTCCAACCCCGTGCCAGGCACAACAGAGATTAAAGAGATTAATAACACGTGGCCCCTGTGTGCCAGCGTTTGTCACCTAGTGAGTGGCTCAGGAATTGAGAGTTAGAGCCTAGACCACTAGACTGATGGATGCAAGGAGAGAGAGAGAGATAGAGAGAGGGAGAGAAGGAGACAAATAAAATAGATTAATATCACTTGCTCACATAGGTAAAGGTATACACTCAGTTGCTAATAAAAGTAAAATATGTGTGTGCTTTTTCAGAACATCATTTTTGATGAAATTTAGAAAGAAGCAATATGTCTGAGTCTACCCAAATAAGCTGATTTCATTCCAAGCGAACAAACATTAACATAGTTCTCTGGCACACCTGTTTTTCAATGCCAAGAATACAATGAGCACTGCTCTTCTGGCTGGAGTGGAAAATTCTGATTATCAAGGGGGCAAATGGATTCCTTGCACACAGATAGAAAAGGAAAACTATGTTTAGAATCTGGCAACCCCGTAGAGCAAGCCCTACTGTTTCCATGCCCCATGGTAGAGGTTAATAGAGAAGAGCAACAACCAAAGACAGGCAGAGCAAGTGGGAACTCCAACCTTTTGGGAATGAAGCTTTGAGACTCCACCAGGGAGAGAACCTCGAGTACCTGAGTTTCTGACTCAGTACAGGTGAAATGCAGATCAGGAGTGAAAGAAGGAAGCCACAGAAATGCTCAGCGCTCTGTGACCAATAGTGGAGAAAAGATATTTAATAGTCTTTAATATTTTCCTATTTGCTTCTTCTATGCATGTTTATATCTGTCTGCTATTTTCTCCTCTCCTATTTCTTTTCCATTTTTAATTTATGTTATACACAAGTTGGACGCTAACTTTAGGACCTAGGAAACAGAACATTCAGCAGAACCATGGTTAAATTTGAAAAAATGGAGTCTAACTAGCAGTGGTTACCATAGCTTATCTTTTTTTAGAATAAGAGTGTAAACACTTTCTCTGCAAAATGAGCCATCACACATGCCAGGCGGAAATACAGAGCTGTTTCAATGATGTGTAATGTGTGGACGAACACACTCAAGAGTCAGAGAAGCCAAAGGGTGGACCTCAACAGCTATCAGCATATTGGTTCTAAATCTGTCCATCACTGCCCCACAAAACGGGTGTAGGCCCTTTGAATAATCTCTCCTTGCCAGTTGGTTGGACGTCAAGCACACTGAACAGAGAGTGCTGTGGAGACGCTGCAGAGACATGTTTCCAGCTTGGTTCCAGTGCACCAGCTCAGCCTAGGCTACGAGGCACACGGCTCCTGCGCTGCACGTGGAAGAAGGTAACGGGTCCTCCAGCGCCTGCTTCCATGATACCTACAGCTTTGCCGGTGCCCGCTTTCTGCAGCACACGGGCCTCTCCAGTACCAATCTGTTGCAGCACGGACAGCACCGCCAGCATCCACATCCTGCGGCACACGGTGGCGAGCTCTAACCGTCAGTCAACAGCTTCTAGAATACCTCCAGTGAGACACATCTCAGTGAATAGCTTTCTCACGAGTCCTGTTGGACTGAAGTCTAGCAATTCTAGATGACACAGCTGTACCAAGTTCTTCCCTAGCGGTGCTGTGGCAGCCCCGAACTCTCAGGAACAGGTCACTGTCTTTCTCCAGCAAGATTTGGACTGCACCTCTCTGGACGCCCTCTTCGTACATTCTGTCTCAGTCCGGGGGTCATGGCTTTTCCTTCTATCTGCTGTCCTCATAATCTTTAGGGTTCAGCATACCTCTTAATAGCCAGTCTTTCGTCACTCCAATCTCCTGTTATACACTTGATACCACAATTACTTGTATCAAACCTTTTTCCTTTCCACTTCCTGTGTATTTCAGAAGCAACAATATTCTTATCACCCAGATCCTGCTTTCTAAATATTATTCTCCAAAAAAAGCAACCCAGGGCCCCCTTGAGAATAGGGCCATTTAAGGGCTACAGGAAAAAAAGTCCAAGATGGGTATCTGACAGTAACAGGAAGTAATGACACACTCAAAGTCAGAAAGATGAAACACCACTCAAGGACAGAATGGCCAGAGCTAGAACAATTTGGGCAACAAAATAATTAGCATAATATTATCATATAGCTCAAAATATCAAATAAGTATATATGAGTTATACTGATATAAATTATTAGGTACATGGGAAAGAAAAAACAAATTTTTTTACAGAATGATTCCAATTAATACAGGTAAATACTCCTGCCTCAAAGATACAGATCTTAATGGCTCCCCTTCATCCTATAGGCTAAACCTAGAGACCTACTTCTACGGATAATGTAGGGAAAGGAAAAATAGTAACTCTACATGCAGAGTTCTGGCAAACACCACTCCAAGCAAGCAATGAGATTATGTACAATGTTGTGTGAAGACCCCGACTTAGTGCAGAGAGCAGGGCACTGAGCTGCGGTCACAGCTAGCACACCAGACACAGCAGCCCAGGAAGTTCTACAAGACTTCTGGCCCGCACTCTTCTAGGACAAGGAAAGGCAAAAATGGCAATGGGAAGAGGAGAAGGGGCAGACAGGACAAGGGGATGTAGTGTGATGTCCTGCGTTATACTCTGCGATACAGAAAGGAAAAACTGATGAAAGTTAAGTAACATCTGGAATTCTTAACATTAATGTACAAACATCAACTTCTTAATTTTGATAAGCTAATGGAAAATTAACCAACCGGAAGTTAGGTTTGGACATATGGGAACTCTGTATTATCTCTGGAACATTCTGTCAATCTTGAATTGTTCCAAAGTGAAAAGTATGCTTGAAAAGTCACTATAGTTTTTGTCTCCTGGTTGTGTTTTCAGTGACACAAAAAGCCAGAGTACTTATCAAAGCAATCTAACATACATAAGCACATTTATGTACAGCTATAACTAGAGAGTAGGGGAAGTAGAAGTTTTAGAAATTGGGCTATTTTAACATGGCTGCATGCTAGATCACTGTAACAGCACAAGTTTTGTTGCAGAATTATCTGCTAGGCATAGAGAAACTCAGGAACTTTCTAAACTGAGGGTAACTGCTGCAAACAAAATGCAACAAGCAAAACTCAGTGTGTGGTTTAGCTCAGAACAGCACTTTCCTTTGTGCTTAAAGTAGTGTCAGAAGTGGTTTTCTCTGAACATCTTTAAAGAATTAAAACATCAGTCTGTGCTTTTATGTACTGTCCGTTATAAAACTCCATTATAGGGAATATCCTAGCAGTTGCCCAATTATCATTTTCTAGCATTAAAAGAGTATATGTTCTCAGAATTCTAGAGTCTGTGTTCAAAAATGTATAAACTCTAAAATAAAGCCACAGAGTATTTTCTAGAAGACCCAAATCAGTTCTCGAGAGACCAAAACCTATGAAGGCTTTTTTTTTTTTTTTTTTTTTTTTTTGCTTTTTGAGACAGGGTCTTGCTTTGTAGTTCAGGCTGGCCCTGAGCTCACTATGGTGCCCAGACAAGCCGCCGCGAACTGAGCAATCCTCCTGTCTCTGCCTCCCGAGTGCTGGGATTACAGGCGTGAGCCACCACATCCAGCATTGTGGTATGCAGTGTTGATTGTCAGTGGGCGTGTCTCCACACCCAGCATTGTATGTGGTTACCAGGGATCGAACTCAGGTCCTTGCGCTTGTGAGGCAGGCGCCGGAACCACTGAGCTAATCCTCCGGCCCAAGGCTTTTGTTTTGTACACACGGTCAGGTGTGACCTTTCAGCTTGAGGTAAGCTGTAGTTTTAGGAAACAATGTCTGAGTAAAATTGAAATCTCAGTGTTCTTGTCCCGAATTAGTAACAGACCTTATTTTAAAATGAGTAACGTATTCACTTTTCCTTCTCCCACTACCTCATAAAAATGTTGTTCTTCTTCAAAACGTCAAGGCCAAACTGATTTTTAAGCTGGCAAAGTGAATCAAAGCAGTTGGCCAGAATGGACGCGAGCCAAAGCCCCCAGGCCAGGCACTCTGCCTCAGTGGCGTGTGAACAGGGCGCCCAGTCACGGCCTGCTCTGCAGCAGTAGCCAGACAGACCCTGCAGAACAGCTAGCCACTGGAGTTGAGGGGCCTTTCAGCAGCAGATGCACATGCATGCGCACGCATGCACACACACGCACATCCTGCCTAAGTACAACAAAGAAGTGCTCTGAGCTGATACTGACACTGCAGCAGGGAGACCCAGGAGATCCTAAGTTCAAAACAAGTTGTCTTCACAAGGTCAAGTTCCAAAGCAAGCAAGTAACCTTCTTAAAACCAGTTTATCTTGACAGTTTAACATACTTTCAGACTAGCCTCAGAAAATTATTTGGTAGAGAGGAAGCCAAGTCTATGCTGTTGTGTGAACCTACTAATTTTTTTTTTTTACAAACTATTAGAAAGTAACACTTTGCTGTGCTTCAGTTTTATCTCACATTTTTTGTCAAGGCAAAAAAAAAAAAGAGGAAGAAGAAGCAGACACAATGATGCACCCAGCAATTATTTATCTAGAGGATTTAAGTTTTACTAGTGAAATTTAGGAAAGCAACTGTACTTCATGACGTTCTACATTTAATCTGTAGATAAAGGATACAGGATTAAAGTACAGTTTGGTTACAGCCAAAATATCACCCTCTTAGAATTTTAGTTCTAGAATAATGAATCAAATTATATGCTACATTATGGTTTCATTTAACATGTACCTAAATATTTGTGAATTTCCATTTATTCCAAATTTTGTCTTCCCAATGTTATCTGAGCACATATGCACTCTTTCTCAGAATAAAGACATAAATGATATGTTATTGCATCAAAAAATACCTGTTTTACTTCTAAGTAAGATCAACAAGTGGCAAATTTTCATCACAAACAACACATCTTGAACTCATCAAGTTAAAAACTGAAGTTGGGGGCCGGAGGGTTAGCTCAGTGGTTCCAGCATCTGCCTCGCAAGTGCAAGGTCCTGAGTTCAATCCCCGGTAACCACATACAATGCTGGGCATGGAGACTCACACCCACTAGCAATCAATACCACATACCACAGTGCCGGGCATGGTGGCTCACGCCTGTCATCCCAGCACTCGGGAGGCAGAGTCAGGAGGATTGCTGAGTTCGAGGCTTGCCTGGACTACATAGTGAGCTCAGAGCCAGCCCAAACTACAAAGCAAGACCCTGTCTCAAAAACAAACAAACAAAAAAAAAAAAAACTGAAGTTGGAGTACAGCCACAATTGACTTTGCTAAGTAAGGACTCTCAATTCTGGGCCCTCCTCTAGAAAATGCCTTCATAGCCACAGAAGCACAAGAAGCAAATTAACAAAATCTCCATCTTTCCAGTTATTTTTCTTTACTCTCAATCAATGGCAGGTCTGTATGTAATGCATGCGCAGGTTTAAGTGGGTCGGATGTGGAATCCAGGCCCCACATTGCTTGGGATGAGGAGATGAGCTGTGTGGCACAGAGTAAGGACAGACAAGAGTCCACGCAGCACAAACACTTGGAGACGGACAGCAGCAGGTGGACACTTACCACTGGAGCAGTTGGTCCCACCCCAGCCAGGCTCACACTGACAGGTGTTTGGAGCGGTGCAGCGGCCGTGGACACATTTATCAGCACAGTGAGCTGTCAGGGAGAAAATCAATCAAGTAAAGAAAGCTGGCACAAGAAAAAAAAAAAGTCAACAACACAGCTGTTGCACATCCTAGGCTCAAGTGTCACTTAAAAACAACATGCATGCTCGATAATTTCCTTCCAGCTACTTCTCAGCCCTGGTAGAGTCTGTTGTATAACCAAACAATCCCCCCTTATTTTGGTACCACCAAATAAATTCCTCCAGTTCTACTCTTTAATTCTATGTCATGCTAAATTAGGGGAAAAAGTTTCAAGGAAGACTGCCTAAACCCACTTTTAAAAATTATTAATGTGTACCAATATAGCGTCTCTTTTTTCATTTTTCATTTTTTTTATTCTTTTCTCTCTCCCTTTTTTTTTTTTTTTGAGAGGAGACTATGCAAAGAAACAAACCACAAAGTAACATACAGGGATTCCAGAGTGACAAGTATATCAACAGGTAATTCCCTCAATATAAACAATCACCAGAATAAGCAGTTAACCTTTCTATGTGAACGCGTATTTTCTACCATTCTTCGTAAGGACAACACAGAAGAATTGCTTATCCTTTTCGTTGAAAACGTCACCCAGGTCTTTGGGAAACACTAAATCTCAATCCTCCTGGGTTAGCGACTGTCTCTGGTGTGAAGCAACGCGTGGGGCAGAGGGGGCATCAGTGAGCACGTGTGGCCAGAGTCAGAGGACGGGTTCCCAGAGCAGAGTTCAGCTGGCTGACAGAAAAGGGCACCAAAAATACACAGTGCTGAACACTAGTGAGGCCTTCCTCCTGGGGGCTCTCACCGCTCACACACCCTTGACAGTACTGGGTGTCTGTAGTCGCTGCGAGAGCGCTTGCAAGGGTTCAGAGAGGGTTGAGATGGTTAAAGATTTTATTTAAGGAGAGGTAAAATAACCTGTACTTTAGACATATTTTTAAATTAGTGTCCTGGTACAAAAGTAAAATAGGTTTACTTCTCCAACATATAAAATACCCGTAAGATAATGAACCTTCTCTTTAATTCTACCAACTACTAACATTCTTCTGGATTTGAACCTTTCAGGGTTCTTTCCTATTTCTTTTCTCAAGAATAATCATAATTATCAAATTGGTTTTTCTGCTCCATTAAACAGAAAAAAATATTTCTTTGAAGATTTCCTTACCCACAATCATATGTAGTCTACACAGAGATCTTATATCTGTAGCTCTATGAAATTAATATGATGTTCACTTCTAAGATCTTGATCTTAGACATGAAGAGCTACACGTGAAACGCATTTCAGACGAAGAAAAGTCAATTGGCAAAAAGGTTAACAAAGAAGGGAAATAAATGAAAATGAGGACTCTTTCTGAGTGTGGTGTTTGAAAATGAAGTAAAAATGTCACTGATTTATTCTGAGAATTAGGTAGGAACAGTCTAAGGAAAAGTATTAATGTGCTGCAGGGAACCATCAGGCTGAGGACCCCATGAAAGAGCAAAGTGACCACACAGGTCACGGGAAACGCAGGTTCTCTCGCTGTGACCTGACTCACTCTTCAGCACCCCAGGAACGTGGTGAGGGACCAGGGGTTTGGGACTGTGCTCAGAACAAGGAGGGTTCTCAGGAAATACTTGTGACCTTGTAGTATTTGACTCAGACAATTATAAATCTGTTATTTAAAGCAGAACCTGGTTAAAATACATGGACATGTGGGCCCTGCAAGGGTCCGTGTGTGCCCACTTCTAGGCACAGGGCCTTCCATCCCTGCACAGGTGTGTGGACCTGTGGATGGCCTTCATCTGTAAAGCCATAGCTCTCTGTGGCTTCTTTACAATGTAGGTTTGCACACATGCAAAGCCAGCGAGCTTCCGTACTTAAGTGTGCAAAGTCCAGAGAAACGTCACAGAGTCACAGTCAGGGTGTGATGGTGTAGGGCCAGCCTTGGACACTACATTATGCTGTATGACGACACGGGCACAAGGGACTCTCACCTCGGAGAGCGACTGGCCTGCTGTACACCTATCAGCACCAGAAGGCTTTGTCTCACTTGGCATCTAAGTGCAAAACATACTGTTAATGATCACTTTAGCAATTTCTCCTCCTGCCAGGTCCTGGGCTATTTAAAATTCTGTTTGCATACTTCAGAAGTTTTAGAAATTAAATATCATTTATCTCTAATATAAAACAAGACTTCTTTGATACTGTGTATTTAAACCAAAATAGAAATTGGAAATGATGGCTGATAAAATGAGAGCCATCTGCATCTTCAAATTTCAATTTTTTGTTTTTATAATAATAAGTTCATAATGTAGCTCACACCAATTGACTTTATTCTAAAGCAATATTATAGAGCTAGTTTATTAAGGTAAATTTACATCAACAAACTTTTCCCTTAGTTGTTTCTAAATATTAGGAACCCACAGAATAGTCCTCATGACAAAAGACACAATTCTACTGTTTCATAGCCTGAAAGCCTTCAGGTTCCTGAGTAGCTGGACTTGACGGAAGAAACACAGGTTTTGTATCTGTCTGGGGAGTGGCTGGCTGGCATGGGGGTTTGGAACACTCTCAAGAGGCCTCAAATTCCTGTTCTCCCTTTCTTCTCTTACCTTTCACTTTGTCTTCATCTTTCTTTCCATTTCGTATTACTCATCTTCTCTTTTTCTAACACAAACTACTTCCCTGATAGGCACAGTCACCAACGAGGTTTTAATTAAAATTTGATTTTAGGTGGCTTATGCCTGTAATCCCAGCACTCAGGAGGCAGAAGCAGTAGGATTGCTGAGTTCAAGACTTGCCTGGGCTACATAGTGAGTTCAGGGCCAGCCTGAACTGCAAAGTGAGACCCTGTCTCAAAAAAAAAATTTTTTTTTTTTAATTTTAGTTATAATTGTTAGGGTTTTGTTTGTTTGTTTGAGACAGGGTTTCCCTTTGTAGTTTAGGTTGACCCCAAGCCCACTATGCAGCCCAAGTTAGCCTGGAACTCACAGCAATCCTCCTGCCTCTGCCTCCCAAGTGCTGGGATTACAGGCATGAGTCACCCCGCCCCGCATTGTGCTATGTGGTTACTGGGGATTGAATTTGGGACCTTGCCCTTGCAAGCCAGACGCTGGAACCACTGAGCTAAATTCCTGGCCCCTATAGTTGTTACCTTTTAACCACAAGTGGCCTCAAATGATTTCCATTCTGCCGCCTGAGTCGGCTGGTAAGAACAGTGGGACTGAGCAAACAGCCACGGCACTTCTGCTCTGATCCTGAGATGTTTATTGAAACATGTGAACAAATGCATGGGGTAAACATATATTCCAGAGGGCGAGGAGCCAGAACTGCATGTGCCAAGATCTCAACCCAGGTTTTTCTGTTGCTCTTATTTTATTAATTCTGGAAAATAATAATAATAATTTCTGTCTGCAGAAATAAAGAAACTCTGTGCAGAAGTAAAGAAAACGTGCTTTAGAATGCTCTGAGATCACTGAATAATCTGCAAATATTCTCATGTTCGGTTGCAGACAGTAAAAAATTTGCATTTTTATGAAAGGAAGTTTGAGAAGTCTAGTCAATTATGAAAAAAAATCCTCTGATTGTGATTTTAAAATCTGAATTAGATTTATAAAAACCTTGAGCTAGCTTTTGCCTAAAGTCTGAAATTCAATGTGGATTGATCATTAGCAGTTAACAAACTTGCCTGAAAGTTAACTAGGAATTGAAAGACGAATCACTTTCCTAATCATTTCTTTCTCCTAAAGTCAAAGAATAACCTAAATGATGGGAAGTATCACGAGGCTGGACTTAGAAAGAACACAAAATTCTACTTCTGTGATGTGGAAGTTTCTCGTAGCATCAGGCCCTCTTTGCTCAATGCTGTCTTCCACCATATCTGGTTCCTGGTGTCCACTCACACTCTTACCCAGCACTTACACAATGGCCAGGAGGTAAGAGAACAAACGGAGGAGGTGAGAAAGCTATGGACCCCTCCATGGTCTCTGAAGTCCCGACTCACCATTCTGCAGAAACACTAACACATGTGTCACAGACCCTGTCTGAAAGATCAGCTGCACTAGAACCTCCCACGGCCTCATCTTTCCTCCTTCGGCTTTAGGTGCCACCAACTCTGGGTGCTGAGCCTGCATCACTAACAACCTCCGGGGAAGTAGGGTGGGTGAAATATGGAAACTCTTCTTACACAAAATACCAAAGCAAATGTGAGAAGAACACCAGAAGCAGACATCCACCTCAGGAAGTGTTTGATAGCTTAGATCTCAGAGGGCAGAAAGACTCCTTCTACATGTTGCTGTGCCATCCATGGGAACAGAGTTATTGTATTCCTTTTCCATATCCTTTCTCCCAATATTTAAAAAGACAATTAAAACTAAGATTACCTTAGCAAAAATGGTTTATCCAATATGATTTGTTTCCCAACATTTAAGAAATAAAATTAATTTTTTAAAAAATCAATATTTTATTCTAAGTTGTCAGTATCCATTTTTCAAGGCCAGATACAAGCTGAATCTTGCCACAACCAGTCTCTGCGCAGACACATAAAGCTCCAAGGAGCAACCACAGCGTCTTCTCCCTTAGGAAGCAGGAAGCCAGGGCACTGATGAGAAGAACAGGCTATGTCTTTGAAGTAAAAGCTGTGGACAGTCTGTCTGCCCTGTGGACAGGTGAGGACTGACACCATGACCCTGGAATCTTCTCTAATTAGGATCCTGTTTCAGCCTTAGTTCCTAAATCCATTTAAATCCCATTACCAGTGGCATGGGCCTCATTCCTTTCACTTGTAAATACTTAGCTTTAACACTGAGAGCCATTAACTACCCAATTGTTTTCTCTTCTGCACAGTTCCTTTTGTACTTACCCTATGGATGGAAAAGAAGGTGAAAGGAAAACTAAGGAGCCTAAACACTCCTTTGTAACCAAATTATTATTTCTAAAGATAATACATACCCATGTTTTAAAGAATATGATCCAATAAATTCATTTAAATTAATTTGGAAAGTGTCTCTAGGGTCAAAGTATCTCAAAATTAACTGCCCCATGGAAACAAACT
Source organism: Thryonomys swinderianus (assembly GCA_004025085.1). Taxonomy (NCBI): domain Eukaryota; kingdom Metazoa; phylum Chordata; class Mammalia; order Rodentia; family Thryonomyidae; genus Thryonomys; species Thryonomys swinderianus. Next base: position 5,313 of record PVIC010000950.1, on the reverse strand, counting down.
TCTGGCTAATCCATTTTCCTTGAGAAGTTTCATTTATTCTGGTGCTATAAATAAAAAGCATACATATTCTGGTGTTATAAAAAAAAGCAAAAATCATGTTTCTCTCATTTATTGTCTGTGTTGCTAATATTTAGAGAAGAATAAAAATTACAGTAGGTCTTGGTGGGGAGAGCTGGGTAAGAGGGGTTAAGCAGGATGGCAGGGTCCAGGGTGCTAGGTCAGCTTCTAAGACAGGTGTATCAAGCTGTTAGGTACAGGAGTCAGAAGAAGACAAAGAGAAGAGGGAGACCTCAAATAGAGCTGACTTTCCAGGTGAACTGTATTCTCCTCAGACTTTGCTGAGGCCATTCATATGCAAAGTTTTTACAAAACCTAATTGCCACCACAAGGTTCACTGCAAACAGGAATCATTGGTTTTCATATTTCTAAATGTTACATTATAGCTTACTTTTTTGTATATGAAAGGGGAAAAGAATTCCTTTTTCCTTCAGTTTAATGTTAACTGGTAACTAGGCACATTGCTAGACTCTACTGTGATGAAAGGAATCTCTTAGGAGCTCTCAGCCTGTAGAAGATTTCAGATGACCATCAAACCCAATATACAGAGCAAAAGGCAGGACTAATAACAGAGGCCTGTGCAAAATTCTGAAGAGCATACTGATTGACTGCTTATCTGAAATGCCCAAAAAGGCAACTCTGTATAGACAGCAAGTTGTATTAGGTGGTTTTCTAGGGCAAGAGAGATGTATGTAGATACCTAATTAGTATCTAATTAGTACAGGATTTTTTTAAATAATGAAAATATTTAAAAATTGATCATGTGATGGTTTTGCAACTGTACACTAAATCATTGAATGATATAATTTAAATTGTTGAATTGTATCTCAAAAAATTGTCATGAAAATGAGTTAAGGGATAGGAGTAACTGGAGTGAGATCAATAGGATCTCCTTAAAGAGAGAACATCAGGCATAGGAAGTGCACACCTTTATGACAGTTTCAGAGCAGAGTGGCCTGCAGCAGTCACTTCACTCCACAGTCCTTGTACTGCACCTTCAAAATTGCATAACTTACTGTTTGGGGTTAGGAACTCTTAACCCACAGCCACCAGTGGTCCACAAGCATGATGTACATGGATAAGTAATCAGGGATGGAGAGAGCAAAGGATTTGTTTTCCTTAGTAAATATAAGGGAGGGATCCATATCTAGTATCCTCTTCCCTTTTTTCCTGAAGGGACTTTCATATTTCTATTTTTTATTAGTGTGTTACAGTACATAATATTTACTTTCCTTGTGTGGAGCTGATATACACATATAACACATCTTAATTCCTCTTTCATGCCCTTTCCCTCCTCTCACTTCCCTTCCCTCTATTTCTTGATCCTGTCCCATTTGAGAAAGGTTTGTCCCCCTAATTACTATTATCTATCATCCATTTTGCTCTTTTTTATAATTTGGGTTTCATACATAAGAGAACCATGTGATGTTTAGCCCTTATGTATCTGATTTATTTCACTTAATATTATGGTCTCAAAGTTCATCCATTTTTCTACACATGACTCATTTATTTTTCTTTATGGCTGAGTAGTCGTCCATAGTGTGTAAAACCACATCTTCTTCATTTATTTGTTGATGGATATGTGGGCTGCTTCCAATGTCTTTGGAAGACACTTAATTGTTCAATAAATTTGATAATCTAGATAGATGAACTGGAGAAATTATAGAAGCTTACCCCAGTAGAAATAAATAATATGAATGGACTTACATATTTTTAAATGATTAAATTATATTTTAAAACATTCCACTAAAGAATATTATAGTTCTAGAGGACATCAATCCTTAATTTTATCAAACATTAAGGAAAGAAATAATACTAATTCCACAAAAAATTCTTCTGAAAAACTGAAGAAGGAATATTCAACTTATTCTGAGACCAAATTATCCCAATACTAACACCAGCTAAAGATATTTACAGTAGAAGAAAACCACAAACAAGAATCTTTCATTAAGATAGATGCAAAGATCAACAGAAATTTTAGGGAACTAAACCTATCAATATATAAAAGGGATTAAATTTCATGACCTCATGGGATTTATCACTGGAAAACGAAGATTGGTTTGAAATTTAATAATCAGCCAATGTATCTCACCAGTTTAACAGACTAATATAAAATAATTAAGATGTGTTATACCATGTGTCAATTCCTCATAATATAATCAGATACTGCAAACATTTACTAATGAATATTTTCAAAATTAATTTTACAGGGCCGGAGGGTTAGCTTAGTGGTTCCGGTGCCTGCCTTGCAAGCGCAAGGACCTGAGTTCGATCCCCGGTAACCACATATAATGCTGGGCGTGGAGACACGCCCACCAACAATCAACACCGCATACTACAATGCCGGATGTGGTGGTTCACGCCTGTAATCCCAGCACTTGGGAGGCAGAGACAGGACGACTGCTGAGTTAGCGGCAGCTTGCCTGGGCACCATAGTGAGCTCAGGGCCAGCCTGAACTACAAAAGCGAGACCCTGTCTCCAAAAAGCAAAAAAAAAAAAAAAAATTAATTTTACAGAATCATGTAGAAAAATCCATATCCATTTCTGTTAAAAGTTCTGTCCAGGGGCCAGAGGGTTAGCTCAGTGGTTCCACCACCTGCCTCACAAGCGCAAGGTCCTGAGTTCGATCCCCGGTAACCACATACAATGCTGGGCGTGGAGACTCAGGCCCACCAGCAGTCAATACCACATACCACAGTGCTGGGCGTGGTGGCTCACGCCTGTAATCCCAGCACTCAGAAGGCAGAGACAGAAGGATTGCTGAATTCGAAGCTTTGCCTAGGCTACGTAGTGAGCTCAGAGCCAGCCTGAACTACAAAGCAAGACCCTGTCTCAAAAAAAAAAAAAAGTTTTGTCCAAACTAGAAACGCAAGAGTGTCCTCAATCTGACAAAAAAAACTAATATGAAAACTCTTCTACTGACTTTATACTCAATAATTTAAAAAATGAATGTTTTTCCCTAAGATTAGGAACAAAGATGTCTTTTACAACTTATTCAGCATTCTACTGCAGGTTGTAGTAAATATATTAAGGTAAGAAAAAGAAATAACAGTTTTCCATATTGGAAAGGAAGAAGTAAAACTGCCTTAATTTACAGACTATTCAAACATAAGTAATTAGTAATTAATCTGAAGGAACCTACCAAAAGATACTACAAAACTGACATGAGATTTATTTATTTTATTTTGTTTTGTTTTGTTTTATTTTATTTTATTTTATTTTATTTTTGAGACAGGGTCTCGCTTTGCAGTTCAGGCTGGCCCTGAGCTCACTGTGTAGCCCAGGCAAGCCTCCAACTCAGCAATCCTCCTGTCTCTGCCTCCCAAGTGCTGGGATTACAGGCGTGAGCCACCATGCCCGGCACTAGTTTATATTTTATTTTGTATTTTTTATAAAAACTCGTATACTTCTTTATTCAAAAAAATACAAAAACTCATATACTTCTTTATTCAAGCAATAATCAAAAACTTTACAAGCTACTTAAAATAGCATGAAAAATATGAAATATTTATAGAAAAATAGAACTGGACACATGAAAAACATGTGCACTAAAAACTAGCAACATTGCTGAGAAGCAAAGAAAAACTGAATAAAACCATCAACCAACTTGAACTATTTGATATTTATAGAACATATCTTCCAACCACAGAATATTCAAATACTTTACTTATTAAATAGTAAGGAGGAAGATCACCTATTTTTTTTGTTTGTTTGTTTGCTTTTTGAGACAGGGTCTCGCTTTGTAGTTCAGGCTGGCCCTGAGCTCACTATGGTGCCCAGGCAAGCCGCCGCAAACTCAGCAATCATGCTGTCTCTGCCTCCCAAGTGCTGGGATTACAGGCGTGAGCCACCACGCCCAGCATTGTGGTACGTGGCGTTGATTGTTGGTGGGCGTGGAGACACGCCCAGCATTATATGTGGTTACCAGGGGTCGAACTCAGGACCTTGCGCTTGCGAGGCAAGCGCTGGAACCACTGAGCTAACCCTCCGGCCCAAGATCACCTATTTATTAGTCAGATGACTTAACATTATTAGTAAATTTCCTCTAGATAGATCTATAGATGCAATGTAATACCAATCAAAATCCCAGATGCTTTTTAAAGAATCTAAAAAACTAATTTAAAATTCGTATGTGAATATAAAGTACCTGGAATAGTTAAAATAACTTTACAAAAGAAAAAACAAACTTGGAGGACTAGTGGTACATGATTTAAAGATTTATTCTAAAGTTACAGTAATTATGACAATATGGTACCAGTATAAACAGAGACAAATAGATCAATAAAACAAAATAGCAAAAGCCAGAGATTTAGCTCAGTGGTTCTGATGCCTGCCTACCAAGGGAAAACTCCCTGGTTTGATCCCTGGTAACCACATAAAACAATAGTAGGCGTGGTGATTCATGCCCACTAGTAATCAGTACCACATACCACAGTGCCAGGTGTGGTGGCTCATGTCTCTAATCCCAGCACTCAAGAAGCAGAAGCAGGAGGATTGCTGAGTTCGAGGTTTCCCTCATTACATAGTGAGCTCAGGCCAACCTGAACTACAAAGCAAGACCCTGTCTTCAAAAAGAAAAAATGAATAATGAATCCAGATATAAATCCACATAACAGATACTATACAGTAAGACAAGCCCATCTCTTGCCTTTGATTTATCTTCATTTTTTTTTTCACAAAATGTTTTGTTCTAGAAATGTAATGGTTTGTACTGTGGCACAGCACTCCTGCCCAATATATCAAAATGTTTATAACTGTTTGAACTGTTTCACCTTTCCAGAGTGTTCTGTTAGCTCCTCCCCCTTACCAGGAGTATTCTGTTAGCCCCAGCCCTTCTGCATCTGTGAGCAAGTTTACCTACCCTGCAGACCCTCTATAAAAGATGGCTTCCATTTTAGTTGGATGCTCAGTCTTTGGAATACAAACTCCTCTCTGACTGTCAGCATAATAAAAGGTTTTTTCCACCTCTTTGAATGCCCTTCAGATTTACAGGTCTTCCAGTTATGATAGCTGCGACTCAGAGCTGTAACGTTCTGCTGTAACACTCAGCTGTGCTTCAGAGCTGTGGCACTGGGCTGTGACACAGAGCTGTAACTTGGCTACAATACCAAGCTGGTTGGTTTCCTTTGCTGCAGCATCACAACTTACTGAGAATTAACTCAAGATGAGTCCCTGGTCTTACTTTTTAAATGAGAAATTTTAAAATCTCTATTAAAAAGTAGTGGAAAACCTTTGTGACCCTGAGTTGGGTAAAG